>JARQWZ010004455.1:55000-110055 GCA_033150135.1 Gobio occitaniae | reverse complement strand
GAAGCCACCAGATTATTACATACCAGGACCCTCCCCCTGTAGGACAGCCGAGGCAGCAACCATTTCCAGTGAGACAACCGAACACACACTTTCTCCACTAGGCCCTCCCAGTTTTTCCTTTTAAATTCATCTACTCCTAAAAACACCCCAATTTAAAGCCTGTTCTCCCCCACTGTAATCCACCAGGAAGTGATGGACTATTTAGACCAGTACCACACCAAATAGCCTCACTTTTACCCCAGTTAACTTTAGCCGAAGATGCCTTCCCGTAACATGCTAGAGCTCCTTTTAAAGAATCAACCTCACTCTGACCACTAATTAACACTGTAATATCATCTGCATATGCAGAGAGTTTAGTAGGTTCTTTAAAAACCAGTGTACTAACATTTAATCCCGCGAGCTGCTGTCTTAATCTACATAACAGTGGCTCAATAGCTATGCTGTATAGCTGACCCGAGAGAGGACACCCTTGCCTAATACCTCTGTGGAGCTTCACAGGAGTACTGAGGCCACCAGCCATTTTAACCATACACGTAGCCTCAGTATACAACAATTTAATCTTAGAGATAAAACCATCCCCAAATCCAAAAGCCTTTAACGTTTTAAAAAGAAAAATGTGGTCTACTCTGTCAAAAGCCTTTTCCTGATCTAATGACAGAAACCCAATATTAATATTGTTTTGAAAAGCAAAATCAAGCATGTCCCGTACCAAATGTAAATTATCTGTGATGGATCGATCTTTTATACAGTAAGACTGGTCTTTGTGAATGATTTCATACAATACAGTATTTAGCCTGTTTGCCAGACATTTAGAAAATATTTTATATTCTGAGCATAAAATTGCTACAGGCCTCCAATTCTTTAATAACGTTAAATCTCCCTTTTTTGGGAGCAAAGTTAAAACAGCCCGCCGACAGCTTGTGGGAAGAATTTCTTCTGTAATGCAGTTTTGCAAAACCTCAAAGTAGTCATGTCCTAAAACAGTCCAAAAGTTCTTATAAAACTCTGCAGGTAATCCATCCAAGCCAGGTGCACGTCCTGAAGAGAGTCCCATTACTGCAGCAGTAACCTCATCAAAGGTGAGTTCAGTTTCTAACAAATGTTTATGCTCTGGAGTTAAAACAGGAAGTTCCTGAAGCAGTTCATTTGTGCACTGTTCATCCGAGGTTTCAGCAGTAAATAAATCTGAATAAAAATCCACAGCGATTCTCCGCATTGAGACTGGGTCAGAGGTTTCTTTTCCATTGTTTTCTTTTAAACAGTACATCTGCTTTTCCTGTCCAGCTTTTCTCTCCAAATTAAAAAAATAAGATGTGGGACCATCCATGTCCCTCGTTGTTAAAAAACGGCTCCTTACAAGAGCCCCTTTAACTTTTTCATTTAGAATGAAGCTCAGCTGGTTTTTCTGTCCTGTCCACAGTTCTTGTAAATCTGCAGTATCATTAACAGTCATTGTCTTCTCAATATCAATGATCTCCTTTTCTAGCAACTCTAGTGTCTTTTTTAAAACCAAAGAAGAATGGGTTGCATATTGCTGACAGAACCCTTTTATATGAACCTTACTGATTTCCCACCACTGAATTATATTTTCATATAAAACTTTTTCATTTTTACAGGTTTCCCAAAAAACTCCAAAGTTCTCACAGAAATTCTTATCATCCAGAAGTTTAATGTTAAAATGCCAGTAGTAACTCTTCTGAACTCTGTTCACCAACGAACACTCTATTGTAATGAGTTTGTGATCAGAAAAAGATGTAGGAATGATAGTGTCAGGAAACAGAACAACCCAAACGGAGTAAGTTTGCAAAATGATTTATTCAAGCACAGTGGAACAGTCACAGCAGGTAAGTTGAAGAGTGAAGGTGTAATTAGCTCAATAACTGAAGAATGGATCTGACAGAGTCTCTTATCTGATCTTGGCAGGATGACAAGAAGTGGTCTGAGGAAGACCGGCGGGCTGAAGGAGGCTAGACGGTCGAAGACTGGAGATCCGGAGAACAGGCAGGTTGAACAGAGGAATACGGTAGTCTCTTGAGCGGGTAAGCACATGAGTGAGTCAGTAGCGATGTGGTATCGACGAGACCTGACACTTGAATGAGGGAACTGGAGGTGCTTAAAACAGTGAGTGCAATGACATGGGATTGGTGACAGGTGATGAAAGCAGGTGCAGGTGATCAGAACTCAGGGGATGCGGAGCGAGTGGGCGGAGTGTAGAGGTCTGGCGCTGACGCTGATGCATCTGTGACAGTACCCCCTCCTCCACGGCCAGCTCCTGAGGGCCGAAAGGTCCGACGACGGGGCCGACCACGACCTCTCGGCGCCGGACGACCGGGATGAGATGAGTGAAAGTCCTGTAAGAGCATTGGGTCAAGTATGTCATCACGGTGAACCCAGCATCTCTCCTCTGGGCCAAAACCCTCCCAGTCCACGAGATATTCTAGTTGGCTGCCCCGTCGCCGGGAATCGAGAATGTCCTGGACACGATAGATGTTCTCGTCTGCGGGGTCCACAGGAGGAGGAGGTACGTCATCAGCACCAGACCCTGTGGAGGGAGGAAATAGAGGATCAATATAAGGTTTGAGCAGAGAAACATGAAATGAAGGTGAGATGCGGTAATGTGAAGGGAGTGATAACCGATAGGTAACTTCATTGATCTGCCTCGGTATCGCGAACGGACCGATGTATCTGGGACTCAGCTTACGGCAAGGCTGACGGAGACGGATATCCCTGGTGGAAAGCCAGACCTTTTTCCCAGGTTGGTATGACGGGGTTGCAGATCTTCTTGCGTCGGCCTGGCTCTTGTGTCTCCGAACAGCCCTTTGCAGATGAACATGTGCTGAGTCCCAGACCCTCTCGCTCTCTCCTGGAACCAATGATGGACTGCAGTGACATATCCTCCCACGACCGAGCGGTCTACCGAGGATGGATTGCACAAGGAGAGTCTGTGGAATGGGTTTACGGTGGGCTTGGAGTTTTTGGAGAGTAGAAAGGGAAATGAAATTACCAGCGGACCCAGAGTCGATCAACGCTTGTGCTGAAAGAGATTGCTGGCGATGAGTGATCTGAACTGTAGAGTATTTCATTTGAGAAATGGGTGAAGGTATGCATACTGTACTCACCGCTGGTCGTGGGGGACGAACTGGACAGGAGGCGAGCAGGTGGCCAGCGGACCCACAGTAGAAACACAGGTTGTTAATAAAGCGACGTTGGCGTTCGACCGAAGATAGATGCGTTGAGCTGATGTCCATGGGTTCTGGTGTTGAAAGGCTGACAGAGGTTGATGGCCGAGGAGGAGGCAGTACAGGATGATCGAGCTTACAAGCAGTGTGGCGTTGATCTACACGGATGGAGCGTTGAATGAGACTCTCTAAACCAATTACGTCATCGTGAATGGTAAGCTGTAATCGAATCTCGGGCTCTAACCCATGCCGGGACGCGGTGATTAAAGCCGGCTCATTCCATCCACTGGAAGCTGCCAGGGTACGGAATTGTAATGCATATGAGGAAACCGATGAATTGCCTTGACGTAAACGGAAGAGTTGATCATGAACGTCTCGGTTACGTATGTAACCCTCGTTCCCTGAAGGAGGGAACGGAGACGTACGTCGGAACTGACCGACGAATTGGGATCTGATCTCAGAGACCAATCTACTTCGAGTGTATTAAAAACGAGCCAATGGAGATTGGCATGCAATCCACGCATTCCACGCACCGCCCCGCAGCGCGGGTATAAATAAGGAAGTGGAATGCTTGATCATTGCTTTTTTCTGCTGAGGAGCCGAACTAGTGACTCGGCCCCCTAGCGGAAGCACAGCACCTGGCGACGGGACGTACGTCTCCGTTCCCTCCTTCAGGGAACGAGGGTTAAATACGTAACCGAGACGTTCCCTTTCAGTCGGTCACGTTCGACGTACGTCGGAACTGACCGACGAATTGGGATCCCTACCAAAACGCCAGGGCTTGAGCGCACTGGACCGTCTTAGATGGTACAGAAGTCAGGGGTCCAAGCAGGGAGGTCAGTCACTGCCTTCCCCTCGAACGCAAAACGTAGGAACGGTCTGTGTCGAGGAAGGATAGAGACATGAAAGTACGCGTCCTTCAGGTCGATCGCTGCGAACCAATCTTGGGGACGGATGCATTTCGAAAATGCGTTTCTGCGTTAGCATCCGGAACGGGAGCTTGTGCAGGGCCCGATTCAGGATACGCAGGTCCAAGATTGGCCGTAACCCACCCCCTTTCTTGGGTACAATGAAGTAGGGGCTGTAGAACCCCGCCTTCATATCGGCTGGAGGAACCGGCTCGACCGCGTCCTTCGCCAGTAGGACATCGATCTCTGACCGCAAGACCTGGGCATCGCTGCTCCGCACGGAGGTGAAGAGGATGCCCCTGTACTTGGGAGGCCGGCGAGCGAACTGAATCGCGTAGCCGAGTCTGATGGTACGGATGAGCCAGCGAGACGCCCTGGGGAGCTGAAGCCAAGCCCCCAGAGACCGTACAAGCGGGACCAACGGCACCACAGACGTACCCGGGGTGGGGCAGCGAAATGGAATAGACAGACCCAACTCGGGAGGCCCGGAGGCGGCCCGGAGTGTTGTCTGAATATTCCAGGGTGGGGCAGAGTGTGGGTGAGAAGGCCCGCGGGCGTTCTCGGTGCCCACACTGCTGCCCCCTGGCGAGGGGGAGAGGGGAGGAAAGGAGTGGCAAGGCCGGGGGGGCGTCGCGCACTGCCAACCTGGCCCTCTTGGGGCCCAGGGAAAATAGAAACTGCTCTTTTATTGAAAATGTGGGTACCGCTGGACTCCGGAGAGCCAGCGGCAGAGATGTTACACCAGTCAGAGCCCCCCGGTCCTCCTCCGGGGGTGGGAGAAGGATGCGGACATCATCTCCCTCAGAGCAGCTCCCGTCTTCCCTGGGCTGCCCGTCTCAGGGCCGCTTCCCCTTGAGCTTGCCGGCTGGTTTAGCGGGGCCCTGAGCGGGTTGGGCGCCTCCCTTACGTCCGGCACCCTGCTTTCCCGGGGGAGGCTGCTGCTTGGGTTTCGCAGGGGCGGAGGCGGACGCAGGGGGACGCCCTCGGCGACGAGCAGGCGGAGGTGCTGCCGACGACGACTGGGTGGAGGCAGCAGCGGGTCGTCGGGGCAGGATGTTTTTGATGGCCTCCGTCTGCTTCTGGGCCACCGAGAACTGCTGGGCGAAGCTCTCAATGGCGTCGCCAAAGAGGCCGGCCTGACAGACAGGGGCGTTGAGAAACCGGACCTTGTCGGAATCACGCATGTCTGCCAGGTTCAACAACAGGTGGCGTTCCTGGACTGCTAGTGTGGACATCACCCGACCCAGGGAGCGTGCAGTGACTTTCGTCGCCCGGAGAGCAAGGTCAGTCGCCGCACGCAGTTCCTGCATAACACCCTGGTCGGAACTACCCTCGTGCAATTCCTTTAGCGCTTTGGCCTGGTGGACCTGCAGGAGCGCCATGGCATGCAGAGATGATGCGGCTTCCCCGCAGGCGGTGTAAGCCCTGCCCGTGAGACCAGACGAGAACTTACACGCCCGGGAGGGGAGACGCGGGGCACCCCGCCAGTCCGCAGCGGTCTTGGGACACAGCTGCATCGCCACAGACCGCTCGACTGGGGGGATTCCCACGTAGCCCTTAGCCGCACCACCATCGAGGGTAGTGAGGACGGAGGAGTCAGTCGACCGTGAGCGAGCGTTGTAAGGCGCTACCCACGATTTCGTGATCTCCTGATGCACTTCCGGGAAGAAAGGAACCGGGGCGGGGCGCTGAGAACCAGCACGGGCCGTCCCGAGAAACCAATCGTCCAACCGCGAGGGTTCGGGACACGGTGGAGGGTTCCACTCGAGCCCGACACTCGCGGCGGCCCGGGAAAGCATAGCCGTAAGCTCTGGGTCGGACTCTGGCAACGCTGTCACACCCGAAGGGAGCAGCGCAGCCGAATCTTCATCCTCAGAGCCCATTAGCTCGTCCCCCCATGCTGCAATCGACAGCATGTCCTCAGCCGGAGCCCCAAAAGAAACGCCTGGGACCTCCCGGGGGAGGCCAGCACGCTCTTCTGGAAGCTCCACCGGCGCAGCGGAGGGGGGAGGGGCCCGAGGAGCCATTTGACCCGTCGGGGAAGCCCTCACAGTAACCCTCAGGTCCCCACCAAGGCCATCAGCCAAAGTAGCAGCCCTCTGCTTTGCAGCGGGAGGACCACTAGATCGGGGGATGCGCAATGGTGCTCCGCCTCTTTCGAGGTAATGGAGTCTGGACCGTAAAACTGCGATGGTCATGTTCCCGCAATGGGAACATGAGTCATTCACGAACGCAGCCTCAGCGTGCTGAACGCCCAAACACGTGAGACAACGAACGTGACCGTCAGCTGGGGACAGATATCGACCGCATCCAGAAACACACGGTTTGAATGACATCTTGAAAAAGACGCAGGGTCAAACCGTGTTGCTCTTTTAGAAAGGAAAAACTGCTCTTTTATGTGCTGAAGCACTCAGGGAGATGACCGCGGCACCACACAGTACAAAGGTGCAAGCCTGTGTGTGCACTCAGAATGGAAAACGCCCAGCGAACCAACAGCTGATCTCCGTCTGAAGCGGCACTCGCTGACGCGCCGTCACACCCGCACTGGAAGCAGTAGATCCTCTCACGAGACTCGTCTTGAAAACACTCCAGCACTAAGATTACTCCCATGACTTAGAACCTTCTCTCCTTCCCACCACAAACCCCAGTCTACCTCATTTCTTTGGTCACTATGAGTCTCCTGCAAAAAAACAACGCTGAGATCTTTCAAGCGTATGGTTTCTGAAAGTAACCAATTTTTCTTCCCATCCCTCATCCCATTTACATTAAGGGATCCCACCCGTAAGGTCTCCATAAGGAAGAGAGAGAGAAAAAGAAAAAAATATAGAAAAGAGAAGTCAACAGCCATCATGTCTATTTAGTTTTTCCCCTCGCTTTTCCTGCTTTCTTTCCTAATCTTATTGCAGTTATATGTTTCTTTAACCGAAACCTCTTTTGTTGTGTAAGCTCTTCATAGTTGCTCTTTTTTCTAGCCCACATTACAGAAGAAATAAACTTTTCCACATCCGGGAAATAATCACTTATTTCAACACCTGATTTTCCTTTTGTTTTGTCAAGAAAAGAATTGATTTGTTCGACAGTATACATATCTTTTTCAACCTCTGACCACTGCTCATCATCTCTCATTCTATCATTACTATACTGAGATAAAACCTCCATCTCATCAGTCGTGTTTTCCATTTCACCTTCTACCTGTACTGTATCATTACTCTTACACACATCCACACCATCACCTTGAGTCTCTCTCTTATCAACATCAGACAATTCACACACTGATTTTTCAGGAACATAACTGTAGCCAGGTTGTTCCTTACTTACAATGTTAAGGCCTACATTATTTTCACTCACCTCCTGCTGTCCCTGCTCTTCCTCAGTAGTGACTGTATCATGCTCCTCGGCGTTCCGTGTTCCTTTGTTATTTGCTGATTTATCGGTGTTATTCTCGTCAGATGTGGACGCGCGCGGTTTGTCTCTGTGTGGACACGCGAAGCGCTTATGTCCCAGATCTCCACAATCAAAACAGCGTAGACTATCCGTAGTGGCATAAACCATGAAAGAATTCCCCCCTTGAATGACACGGAAGGAGACTTCCAAGGTTCGCTCCGGTGAATTTAAAAACATATACACCTGACGTCTAAATGAAAGGACGTGCTTCAACGCGGTGTTTTTACACCCTAAGGGAATCAATCGGACGGTACCCGCGATCTTACCAAATCGTTGCAACTCTTTTGTGATAACATTGTTAGATACAAAAGGCGGAACATTTGAAATGGTAACTTTTGTTGCTGGAGCGGATAGCGGGGTTACCGGGACATATGTTTCCTTCACCCATATACCACTGACAGTCAACTGATTGACTAACGCCTCAGACTTTAAAAACACAACAACTGCTTTATTCATTCGAGAGGCCGAGACGACATTCTCAAAGTCCACCTGTTCTCCTATCACCAGCAGCAGATCCTCCACTGTCACTCCGGGCTCTGGCACACACCTGCACCCGTTACGCAGTGACAGTGTTGGCGTTCCTGGCGTGGGAACAGACGCCATGCTGGCGTCTCACGACGCACACACACTAAGAGAAAAAAAACCTTTTCTCTATTCTGTGTTAAAAGAAAAACCGAGGGGAAAAGAAACGTAAAAGGGAAAAAATAGGAAAAAACAAAGTTTCCACAAGCGCTCTCAGCAAACACTCAGCTCCCACACACACTCCCAACAATCACACCGGAAGTGAGAGAGAGAGAGAGAGAGAGAGATAACGAGGGAAGTGAAAGTAAGACACTTAATGGACACACAAACAGCATTAGTTCATATGGTCACTTTCTGATTGATTAATTATTATATATTACCAATTATTGCCAATGAATTACTAAATATCCTCATAAGTTAAATGTCAAATAAGTTAATTCACATGAATAAAACGATCTGTTAAGTTTTATCTTAGTTTGAATGACTATTTTACTCCTTCAGTTACTCCACAGGGACACATATGAAACACATCAGATAAAACCTGCTGGAAAACACAAAAGAGTGACTCAAATAAAAGTGAAGCTGGAGTGAGAAAGTCTTGAGGACTGAGAGTCAAGTGTCTGTTGATCAGTCTGATCTCCTGATAACAGAAGAGAGTCACTGCTCATGTTCAGAGCTCAACTGAGCGCTGTAAAGTTTTCATTCTGATGAAACATGTTGCGTAATTATACATGTGACACAAATAATCTCTTTATATAAAGAACTTTTAACATTGAACAGCATTTACATGTAATGCAGGGCTGTAACCAGTGAAGCTTCAGCTTTAACTGTGAAAGAGTGTGAAGACTAAACATTTAATATTTGACACCTGTTTAACGATAGAAATGATAAACGTCCAACAATGACATCCAGTGATGCAAATTACTCTTTTTAGTTAAAATTATTTTATTAATAATTTTGTGTGTGATTCATGCATTACATTGAATGTGACGAAACAATAAACAGAATATTAGGAATATAATTAAAAGTGTATGTGTGCACATAAAAAAATACAATACATTATTTTACTGTTCTTCTTTCTTTTACTTTCTTCCCTCTAAATCCATTTAAATTGATTTCTGCAAGTTTTGCAACCAGTAAAATTACCTTTATTTTCTTTACAAAACAACACACTGTTAAAACATTGAGACTTTGTGATGTGAGATCCAGTGTATCCCAGAATCCTCTTCTCTCAGATCAGTATTAAAATATACATGTAGGAGCCTCAGTCAACCTACAAGGCAAACTATTTAAATAAAGGTTGACATAAATTTCCATGAAAATGTAAAAAATGTTAAAGACATACATACAAACAACATGATTGATACTTCAGGAAGTTGAGGTACAGAGACGGGCACCAGACTGCTCAGTGTGTGTTATAAGAAGGCACATGCTTTCTAATCTGAACATCTGTGTTTCTGCTCTGTCACTGATCATCAGATGCTCATCGGCTGAAGTTTGAGTCTGATTGGTGCTTCTGTCTCTTTAACAGGCCGTTGTGGATTTATAAAAACATCTGTATGAATGATGGCTCCCATGAACTCTCAATCCTCCAGATTCACCTTTTTATTTTAAACACTCACAAGTCGAAACAGCATCATTTATATAGAATTAAAATAATATGAATTAAAACACTCAGATAACATAACACAAAGCTCAATTCAATGAAACCAAAGAATCTAATGTACCTATACATTTAAGACTAATACATAAAAAAAAACTCTTTACCAGTGAATGAATCCTGCAGTGAGAGGTGAGTCGTGCTGACAGGATTTTAGCGCCTGAACACCAAGACGACATTTCATAACACACACAGATACATGACTGTCGTTAGTTAGACTTTCTAGCTGAAATAATTCTGAGCTTCCTTTTGATACTGTAAAAACCAAAGTCATTACACATTCAACAGAAGCATCATGACATCTACATCTCCAAAAATATCAATTCAGAGCATTAAATGGAGTGTAAAAAAAAAAGTGTCCATCGTTGCTGAAGAAACTGTTTCCTGTTGGTATCACACCTGCAGGAGCTGAAGGGCTTCTTAGTTTGACTAAAAGAATATAAAGAGCAAGAGCAAAAGAAAACCACAAGATAAGCCGTTTCCTTTTAGCTCACTAACCAGATAATGAATAACCTGCAAACCCCTTCAGCACTGCAAACCAGCTCACACCACCTCTAGACCATGAAGAATCTGAGTAATGTGTTAAACTCAATATACTAAACACATCAATTATAATGGATGAGTTATGATTTACATTGAACTTAGTTTCCATTCTTTCAACATTTATCGGATATTCTGCCATTGATCTGAGTTCATTGAATTTATTTAAATTGATCAGTTGTTAAAAGTATGGTTTTTAAATCACACATGGATAACTTGAGGATCATAAGTTTTTCAGCCTTTAATAATGTTGAATGTGAATTACTGAACGATCAGCTCTTATATTGTCCTCTGTTCATCTTCTGTCTCTCTGTTCAGTCTCGTGTGTCTCTCTGTGGGTTTCCTGAACACGTCTGTTTAATGTTCATAGAAAAGAGCTCAAATTAGAGCCTGAACTATCACCAGCTTTCTGTGGCTTTGAGATGGTTGGATAATAACCTGTTCATCACGCAAACACAAACACCACAGTGAAACGCCTGAACGGCCTTTTTTTACATTTTGAAACACTTTTAATAATAAAAACACTGGCAATAATAATAATAACGGTTAAAATCAAGGCCTTGTCAAACAAAGTGTTGGTCTATAAATCACACATTCACAGATCGCCATGTGAAGCCATCAGAGGGGATTGTGGGAGCAGAGGAATAAAGCAGATCTACTCTAGAATCTGCTCATGATTTCAATATTTTCGCAGAGTAGACTTCAGGGTCTGATGCCATCGCTCCAGAGCACTCTGTGATACTGGATGATTGGCGCTGGATGTGACATGTGACACATTCAGAGCTTTCAATGCATTTCGGAAGACTTTAGACAAGAAATTCGACCCTTGATCAGTTGGAACAGCTTTCGGCAATCCGAATGTAGTAAAAAACTTTGTCAGTGCCTTGGTAACGGATTTGGCCGTTATTTTCCTTAACGGAATCGCTTCTGGAAATCGTGTGGCTACGCACAATTGTTAAAAGATACTGAGAACCTGCCTTAGTTCGTGGAAGTGGACCGACACAATCTACAAGAACACGTTCAAATGGCTCACCTACAGCAGGAATTGGACGAGGTGGAGCAGGCATTACAATCTGATTTGGGTTTCCTACAACTTGACACAAATGGCAGGTTTTACAATATCGAGACACATCAGCTTTCAACCCCGGCCAAAAGAAGTGTTGAAGAACCCGGTTGTAAGTTTTATTTACACCAAGATGACCAGACCGAGGATGATCATGTGACAAACTTAGAATATGCTGGTGAAATTTAGAGGGTACCACAATCTGATGGACCCAATCATCCGAATTCTCATTCTCATCACTCAATCGAGCATTCCATCTACGCATTAACACAGTGTTGTTCCAATAAAACTGGTGATTATGTGGCTTGATATTTTAAAATCAGCATGTGAACGACATTTCTCCAGTGTAGGATCACTTTTCTGAGCCTCAGTAAGAACATCACACGAAATAGGCAAAAATACGTCAGGATCTGGACAAACAACAGACTTTTTAATCAGCTTAGGAGCACCCAAGGTCTCAGAAAACACATCGTTCTTAAAAATATCTGAAAAAACAGAATCGCCCAAATTCATGTCATCTTTACGTGTGGCCTGAGCGCGTGTCGTAACTGCACTAGCAGCGAACACATTTGGGAAGTTCTGTGCGAGCGCATCAGGTTGTTCATCAGCAAGTGGAGTATTAGTTACCTGCGCAACTGCCATTACTTTACCTCCAGCGAGATCATTCCCCATGATGAAATCAATACCTTGTACAGGCAGGGAAGAACGGACTGCTATATTAAAACACCCAGAGACTAACTCAGACGATACCCAAACGCGATAAAGAGGAACAGGTGTAAAACCCATTTCGATATCCTGTACAATAATACTGGTGTCACACGCGGATTCCGTGCAAAAAGGCAGCGTGTCGGACAGCATAAAGGACTGAGATCCCCCCGTATCACGCAAAATCTTAACAGCCTTCTGATCCTCAACACGACCAGTCAATGATACAAAGCCGTCAAACACGAAAGGATGAAAACACTCGTCAGGAATTACAGAAGTCGCAGGCCGCGGAGACACAACTTTGACTAAAACTGAACCACGAGGTTGAGTTGGCGGAGAATCTTGTTGCTCTTGTTTTCGTTTTAAAATTCGACACTCAGCAAAAATATGTCCCACTTTATGACAATAGCCACACTCTTTACGAATCTTTGGGCTAGATGGGTTAGACCTTGCAGAATCAGGGAAAGTAACTTCATTTTCCCTTTGTGAACTGTATCCGGACTCACCTAAATGCTTTAAGAACACAGGTTTGTGCATTAATGCATACTCGTCTGCCAAGACGGCTGCTTGTTGCACAGTACTAACCTTTTGTTCGTTTAGATATAACGCTGTATGCTCCGGAACACAATTTTTGAACTCCTCAATGAGCAAAAGTTCACACAAAGAATTATAGTCACTGACTTTACACGCCTTGATCCATCTGTCAAAAAGTATACCCTTCTCACGGACAAACTTGACATATGTCTGAGAAACAGATTTTTTCGTTTGTGCGAAATCGCTGTCTATAATGTTCAGGCACCAACTCATATGCTCGGAGAATCGCATTTTTCATGGTCTCATACTGAACACTTACTTCCAAAGGAAGAAATGCACAAATTTCTTGCGCTTTTCCTGTCAATTTACATTGTAACATTAATGACCAGACCTCAGTTGGCCACTTCAAAGCAGAAGCTATGCGCTCAAATGCCTGAAAATAAGCCTCAATTTCTTTTTCACGAAATGGTGGAACTATTACATGTTTTTCGCCACATTAAAATGAGAAGTCGGAGGAGCATTTAAAGAATCTGTTAACACAGACATAGAGCCAGCTGCAGATACAACAGGATCACTTGAAACTGCTGTAGGATTTATTAATCCCGCAACTGCCCCAGACTCAGCACTAGGCCTACTTTTTAACACAGATGATATTTTCGATTGAATCGGATCATCTTGAATAGACTGCAACTCTAACTGCCGCATTTTAACTTTGGTATCTGCATCAATGCGATGTAATTCAAGCTGATGCTGCAATTCATCCCTGCGCGCTTGAGCTTTATCTTGCGTCTCGAGCTGCAATCGCGGCAACCGCACTTTTAAACACAAATCTCCATAAGATGTTTGTGATGCTTCGGTAGAGAGTGATAAAGGCTCAAATTTAGGCATAGAAAGAGGTGGTGCTCCTACCTCTAAACCACCACCAGCAAACGGAGTAACTGGATCGCCAAGAGAACGCCGTGGACATCGTTGCACTTCATCCACACCAGCTGCAAACTCTGCTGATTCAGGAACATCCTCCCCTGAAGGTAACACCCCTTTATTAATTAAACCAGTTATCAAACAAGCTTTTAAGTCATTCTTAAGCAGTGCTCTTGTAAGAGTCGGTTTTGGTGCTAAGACAAAAGCTGAGATACACACCTCAGCAATTGTACAATTAAAGTCACTAATCTTGAGAGAAAGATCTAACAGAAACTGACAAACATTCCTCCCCCCTCCCCATTCAGTCTCAGTTTCACTGCAGTAACTAGTAGTATTAGAAAGATTGAAAACTAATGAGAATTCATTCCTCCTTTTGAGGAATTTCTTCAAAGATATCTGATCCACTCCCCCAAAACCAGGTGGGGTGTTGCAAATATTTACAACCCTTTTGTTCAAGTTTAAGTATTTAAGGCTGGATAATCTAACTCTCAGGGGGAATATTCTGTAGTCAGAACCCCCATGTAGTGCTGGATCAGTGTCTTTGAGACACTGACCCAAACTGCATGTATTGTGCCAGACATGATGACTCTTTTAAATTATTTTCATATTGCTTTGCAATTGTGTTTTATGTTTTTACGCTGATCAGTTGTGTACCATGGATTCTTGTTTACTTATTTACTTTTCCTGTCTGGCTAAAATAAATGTTAATCTTGATTTATCTTGTATGATTCTGAAATCATTATTCTAGTATGGATCGATGTATACTCCTTTATTACCGCAAAATCTAGGATTATGAAAGATCACACCGATGACGCCACGACTGAAGCATGGGGTGCAGCGTGCGCGATATTCCGATTTATGACTATAGCTGGATTGGCAAGTTGTAGTCCGTGAATATTACTAAAATTACACTTTTTTTTTTACAACCACTTAACCCTTTAAGACCTAAGGGTATTTTTACAATTAATTTTCCGCCTGGTGTTATTTACTAAAAAAGCTTGTAAAACATCAACCCTGCTGTGCACAGACAATTGACACACCTCTTTTTTTTCAAGACAAGTTGCACTGTCAGTATATTTGTGTTGCATTGATGTCACCTGAATGTAAAATAAGTTATGGGACCATAAAGACAAATGAAAACATAAAACGGAAATTGAATCACTCAAATATTTATTGAAAACACACACAAATAAATAAAAGCTAAGCATTTTTCCTCTGGAAAACAGTTTGTTCAAGTCTTTGGAGTCCTGGAACTCAGGAATAAACATGATAACTTATACAGAACCAAAACTATTCACATTTTTCCAAAAAAAGTCCAGGCGCTTTTGGCCTCTTTGGATTTTGGATATTTACTGGTGCCAAGCCTCAAAACAGTTCCTATCAGGAACTTCTCCTCAAACTTTCTCCTCAAACTTTTTCCTCAAACTTTCTCCACAAAACTACTAAAAACTGCAGCGCGTCTCTCTCTCTCTCTCCTCAACACTAGCCGTGCGTCTCTCTATCAACAATAACAGAGCTGTGGTTCATGCGTAATGACGCACACCAACGTGGATGACGGATCAGCCTGTCATTGGTCAAACCCTCATCCAAAATGGCAGCTAGCATCGCGCTAGCGGCAAAAATGACGGAAAATGTATAAATTATGGACATCAAGTGGATATATCTTGGATGTAAGCGTTTTGATTTATTGCTGAACAACTCCAAAAAGATGCACATGTTCCAGGCTGGATAGAAAACCTTCTGTAAAGGCTACAAAGACACCAAAGACACCCCCGTGATGGCTAGATCGTTAGCTTTCTGCTGGAAAAAACGGTAAGAAAATCGATAAAAGTTTCATGAAATAATATAGATATTTATCGGAGGTGCCGTGTGACGTCGTGGGCGATGCCGTCGGGCTCTGAGGGTTAAAGGTAAAATATTCACTCTGCATCCTCTGACTAATTACAGAAGTAACCATTTTGTGCCCGTGAGACGTCCGGAAGCGTCTGTCTCTCTGCGATATTGGGTCTCTCGATGAACGAATATGAAAACTAGGAAGATGCAAAGAAAATCAACGATCTAAATTAAATCGCAACTAATCTTAAAATCAGCGGATAAACTCTAAACGTAACACACTTTATGGAGTCACATAGAATTGGAGTCAGATAAAATTATTAATGGAATCCCATTTGAAAAAAAAGAAGAAAAAAGTGGTTTCAGTGCTTGCTACTTTTTGATAGTAACTTGTAGTGTAGCTACTTTTTCAAAAGGGTAGCTTGAATGTAACTTAACTACTTAAAGTAGTTTTTACTACAACACTGTTTTTTTAGATCAGCCACAGCAAAAAAAGAGCCGCACAACAGACAGAAGAGCAACAGACAGGACAGACAACAATTTGTTCTATTTAGACAAATTCATGCCTCTACATAGTGCTTTAAAATGGTATGTGCGTGTGTGTGTGTCTATAGGATATACTGTATACAAAGCGTCATATAGATGCATTTTGTCTTAATAGACAGAATTAATTATCAACCTTATCTATCAAAGGCAAAAAAGAAATCAACAACAAAAAAACAATACTACCCCATTCAAATGTGGATGCAGAGAGAGTGTTTTCTGTGATGTGTGTGTGTGTATATATATATATATATATATATATATATATATATATATATATATATATATATATATATATATATATACTGTAGCTATTATTATAATATTATTATAATTTATTTTATTTTTTGTTGTTGCAATTTTTGCTTTGTACCCGGCAACATTTTTGTTGGCCCCACCAAATCTCACTCTAAGTTTTTTTGAAAAGTTGGCAGCTCTGTCTATATGGTTATATGCTATACGCTATCTCAAACAGTTATCCATGCTTTTGTTACATCTCGTTCGGATTACTGTAACTCATTTTACATTGGTGCCACTAATTCATCTATCTCATACCTTCAGCTTGTTCAAAATACTGCAGCCAGGCTTCTTCAGGGGAAATGTGAGCATTTCGTGAAACTAATAAAGGAGGAATTTAAGTCTCATACGGGCTCCCTCTAGTGTTCATATGATGTTCAGCATCACAGAGAGTGGCTGATCATGTGACTGAGATTCATCACGACACACAAACACACTCACAGTCTGTCCTCATCGACATTAACTACACTTCATAGACGACTTATAAAGCTGAATAACTGACCTTCAAGAGCTGCGTATGACAATCAAACACCAGTGACGGCGCTAGCCCCCCCAAGCAGTTGAGAATCAGATGGACCGTTTTTTGATAAAGAATACAGAGTGCAGGTAGGAAACCCTGTCTCTGATGGGGTCCAAAAGGAGAAAAGAAAGAGGAGTCAGAGAGAGAAATGCCCTTATCGAAGGCCATAAGGCTACAGACATGTAGCTACACACAGTGCTGGGTATATACGTATATATATATATACATACAAATAATAAGAAAGAAAAACTGCACAATATATAGATATGTATAGATAATATATTTTATACAGGTACTTTATAAGTTTAGGCAGTAGGTTAATTTAGTGTGAGTTGTTATTAGTGACTTCACTATTTATTTATTTAATTATTTTTTGGAATATGGGGTTACTGACTGAGAAATCAATTTCGAAACAATTTAAAACAATCCAAATAATAATAATTGTAGTAAAAGTAGTTATAATAATAGTAATAATAATAGTAGCAATGGTAGTTGCAGCAGCAGTATTAGTAGTAATAATAACAATAACAGCAATACAAAATATTTTGTATTTTGCATATTTATGTTTAAGTAGTAGCCTATATTAGTATATTATATATTTTTTTTTATTATTTAATCTATGTTAAAAAGTGAACAACTTGAGCAAGATCACTACATCATAAAACATATCATAAGATGCCCAATATGTCGGGGGACATGGATCAGACATGATTTTGACTTCATTACATTTTGTTTTGCAGAAAACCTTTCTTTAAAGTTAATTTCGTTTTGTTTAAATTGTATCTTTACTTTAATCAATAAAGAAGCAAACCAACCAAGAACTTCGGGAATGGATTGACGTGCGTAACGAAACCTGCCTGTTTCCGCGGCCTTTAAGACTGAAACGATAGGCTTCGTCTTTCTGTTTTTAATAGCCTACATTTCTTATAGATCATATTTGTTGTGTGTTTTTTATTTAATAAGTGCGCAGCACATATTCACATAGGCTATTCATCTAAACGCAATCGCACTGCAAAATTGTTTTCTTCTAACTTAGTATTTTGGTCTTGTTTCTAGTCTAAATATCTAAACATTCTTAAATCAAGATGCATTTACTAGATAAGTAAAATGACAAAATATATTTTTTAATGTTTTCAAAATTGTGTTTTTGCTTAAAACAAGCTAAATTATCTGCCAATGATCTTTCAACTTTGCATGTAAAAGGTTTTTGTCGTTGTCTTGTGGTCACCTAAATAAAAAAATCTATTTTGTTGAATATGCCTATTCTTTGACCATATTTAATTTTAAACTACACTTCTGATGAATGTGGTGTGTACCATAGCTGCTTTTATTTAAAAAAGAAAAAAAGAAAAAGAAAACGACAATTTCTTTATGAAGTAACAACTCTGACGTCATGAATACTGATTATTTTCTTAGCACCCCCACATATTGGTCTGGAGTTCCCGCAGGTGCTTGAGTCAATTTTAAAGAACCCTTTATGCCAAAGATGTTCTAATAAGGAGAGATATCATAGATTATTGCATAACACTTTCATGTGTAATAGGTTATTTATGTTTTCTAGTGATAAAGAATGTTTACAAGCTACTTAATTCATAAAATGTAATGAATTTAAACAAAAGTACTGAATTTAAGCTAAATCTATAAAAATGATGGAAACCTTAAAGGTTCTATTAAAAACAGTTAAACTGTAGCATAAACTGTACTAAGAAACAGAGGGGTTTGTGGGTAATTTTGGAGTAGCATAAACCGTTTTAGAAGAATCAGAGGGGTTTGTGGGTCATTTTGGAGTAGCATAAACCGCTTTAGAAGAATCAGAGGGGTTTGTGGGTAATTGGCCAGTGGAATAAACAGTAGGCTTGTTTGAGATGTGCCTCGCCTCGCCTGAAATTCAGCCGAGACTAGGCGGCTGCACTACTGTGCAAAGGCAAAAGACCTTGACTTCAATTTTGGTCAAAAATTAGTTATTGCTATTTTTGGAACAATGGACATCAGTTTTATCATGTGGAAAAATATCTTGAGTCAATTTAGTTTTTTTCTGCTAAAAATAGGATGTTGTTTTTGCCATAACTTCCAAAAGCAGAGGGAAAGCAAAGGCAGAACCCCTTAACATCAGTTACAGTCTTTTAGCTTTGTTCCGCTGCACTCTAGAACGCTGGAATTCAGTTACTCTTGAGTTAAGGCACTCTGCCTTTGTTTTACCAACATTAAGATTTTGTCGCGCTGAAGTAACAGTGTAATGCCTATATGTAATTGAAGCACTTTTGCCACACCCATTAACTTAAATAAAGTGAAAATAAAATTGTTGCAGTGGTTGTTTTCTATCTAGCATAAAGAATGGCCTATTCTCGCGGGAAAATGATGTTGGACATGGCTTTGAAACGCAAACACCAAGATCAAGGTAAGGATGATATGGATACATGAATAATTTTTTTTTTGGATATGCAATCTACTTCAGATTTTGTGAAATTCAGCTAGGATACTGGTAGCCTAGTTAGCTAGCTAGAGTAGTTATTATGCTACACTGAATGTCATAATTTTTGATTGATTGTGACCCCTTGACCTTTGTCTTTGAAGTTTTTGACCTCTGACCCTGGGCCCCACCCCTAGGCATCAACCTTTGACCTTGAGTTATGGGTTATGAATGGGTTATTGTTATGAGATGTGTTGTCCCTTGTCCTCTGACCATCTGGAATTGATCAGCCCTCCGGCAGGGGAAATACCGATGTTGACCTTTGTATGTCCAAATTGGATATGGTTAATTTAGTGCTGAGACCAGGTTAAATTGAAGGTTGAGGGGTAGCGGATGTGCAGACAATGTGACGGCTTCCGCATTCCAACAGAGTTGTATATAAACAGAGGGTCCACAGCAATGCCACAAGTAAGTGATTGGGGGATGAAACTATGTAAGTAAAAGAGACAAAAATATGTTTTAACATAGCATATCATAAGGATGAAACTCAATATGATCACTCTCTCTCTCTCTCTCACACAGATGCATGCGTGTTTCAAACGATTGAGTGAAATATATTTTAAATGAAATTACTATATATATATATATATATATATCACGCTATGATTATCCTCATACTAAATCACTGAAACACAGAAAATATTCATTAAATATCTTTTTCAGAGAGAGTATGAATGGGTTACAAAATGACCTGCTTTAAAATGTCAGAGCAGTCTGACTTTCTTTCTAACTTTTCCCAAATACATTATAATGTTAAAATGGTTCAAAGTCTAATCTTAAAAGGTTAAATTGGATGTAAACAAATCTTTTAAGTTTGAATAAATTTGTATATTTATCTCCCTATAAGACTGGTGAATAAACCAACACAGCTTAAACCATTACTATAAATATTCCATTACTTTAACTTTTCTAGATATCATTTATACACATTAAGATTCAAACAAATAAATTGACATATTTTAAAATTAACTTTGTATGTTTTTAAAAAGATTTCAAACTGTATGAAACATCACAGAGGCGTCTCTCAGGACGCGTGAGCCAGGGTGTCACACACGCGCACACACACACACACACACACACCGTCTATTCATAGTATGACAATGTATTGCTTGTCGCAGAACCTTACGGCGCTTTAAGTTTCTGCACATCAGCCATTCGCGGGACAATCGAGAATGCTATGTACCGGAACCCACGGATTCGCGACAACATGAGGCAACAACCGGTTCTTCATCTAGCAGTGGGGTGCTGGAGCCAGTCATTGTTAAAAAAGGCTCAGAACTAGGTAATGATTCTAAAAATGCCTATATTACATTTTTAAGCACATAAGCTCCATTCATACAGACGCTTGTACCTCTGGGCATCAGCTCAGATCACAGCAGTCGATCAATCATGCTGACTCCCAAGACCCTGCAGGCGATGGCGAATAATAGACCATTGACGACATCAGCTGGACACTGGTGGTATAGCGGCTTGCAAGAAAATAAGTATATTAATATATGACAATAAATTACACGTATTTATTACAATTATTTATATATTTACACGGTCTATCTTTACACTTTAATTCGTTGATATAGTTTCGCGGTAAATATTTGTGGTTTCACAATCCATATTTCATGTAGCATAATTATACCATATGTGTAAAATATCAACATAGACGTACTTTATATCATTTAAATCGTAGATCTGATTTATACCATTTAAATCATTATACCATATGTGTAAAATATCAACATAGACATGCTTTATATAATTTAAATCATAGATCTGATTTATACAATTTAACTCATTATACCATATGTGTAAAATATAATTATAAACACTCACCACGTAGAATCCGCTTTATAAACTATAATAATTAAAAATATTCTGCTGAAAAACAGTTTGAAAAGTAATTCCTATCATTATGAGTATACGTGAGCGAATCGCTAGCGTCTCTTATAAGTATATAATCTATCCGCAATATTTCTATTGAAAAAAGCCAAATTCTTAACTAGAGAGGAACGCCCATGCACAGCGTGGGGTATACCCGCGCAGGTTTAAATATTCGAGGGTGGATTGTTCCGGACCTGTTCATTTTTAACTTGTGAAAACTGATATCCACACGTATCTACATCATCATCATGGCTGAATTTAATGGTAAGTCTATTGATCTTTTTTAAATCTGTTATTTGCTGCAATGTTATTTGGGTTAGTTTGTTAAAAAAAAAAAAAAAAAACTTGGATTTGATATTGTGGCATGCTTTAAACTATGTTCTTTTGCCATGTCTTGTTCTGTGAAATTAATGTATGCTGTTTAAACGCTCTGGTCATGCGACGGCATGGTTATTATTCACATTGGTTTTTATTGCTATTAGCGTTAAAATATGATTATGTCTTTTCTCCATACCCCCAGTAATCATTGTAACGAGTTGTGAAAAAGTGTTATTTATTTCTATTTATGCTTAGTTATATGCTTTAGTGGTTATTCTATATTGGTTAATTGCATTGATTATTCATCGATTTGGTGATATTCCGGACGTTTTAAATATGAGATTTTATTGTTCACTCCACTGTAATCAGGCTATGATTTCCCCTCTGTGAACGAGTGTTTTAACTTATGTTGTATTTAAACGTTATTCTATATTGGTCATACATTGGAGCGGTGGTATTATGATAATTTTAACATTACGTGGAATAAAATATGAGAATTTATTGATCATTGTGCATAATTAGATTATAATTTGTTCCACTGGCTGTCGAGTAACTAATATCTCTTTGTTTTATTCTATTCATGCAGTTATGGTTATCGGTGATACATTTATTTGGTTTTTAAATTATTCTGAGATAATATCTATTACGTACGGCTTTTATTCTGTTCCCCCGAGGTATAGTACTTTTAAGTCGATATTTACGGATGTTACATGGGTAATGCTCAGAATAGCTATTGTCGTATTTTTCTATTTAGCCACGACTCTGCGGTTTGATGTTGCTATCCATTATTTAATTTATGTTTTTCCTTCTTCATGAGTAAGATTGTTTGTTTCTTTTCGATGCCTTTTTGTTGTAACTTATATCTACGGTAGCGGCAGCTTTTATTTTGAAATTGGAAAGCGGATGTTCCGAGATAACAAGTTTCCGGTAGCGGCAGCTTTTATTTTGAAATTGGAAAGCGGATGTTCCGAGATAACATGTTTCCGGTAGCGGCAGCTTTTATTTTGAAATTGGAAAGCGGATGTTCCGAGATGAATTGGCTATGTTACTTCCTGTTTATGTTCTCACTGCGGTCTATAGCGTTTCGATATTAAATTACTGCTGTGCTTTCTAAATATTGTTTTACCCGTGAGTTATGGATCTATACGTTATACTGATGAATTGTATTAACTGGTATTTATTTTCAGGAAAACCTCATTGATTTTAATAATGCGAATCTATTTTATTTATTGTTGATTTGTTTAAATTATAAATCGAACGACAGAATGACGTTATTAATGTATTAATATTGTAAATGCGATATTTTATTTATTGCTTTATTTATAAACCTTTCATTTTATTTTTCCAATTTAAAATGTAAATACAATATTTTATTCATTCATTATATTATTATTGTGCTATATGTCCACTATCATTATGCTCTTAATATCCATATCTGGCAATATGTAATTACTGTTTTTTATTTATTATTATTAATTATTTATTCACTGAATATTTCCTTCATAAACAGGTGTATTTATGTTCTAGGTGCAACCACAGGGCTTGATGAGGCCTTAAATGCAACGTTTCGAGCCATAGACAATTGTAAGTCTGTTTTTAATATTTTTATTTTCTTATTTCACATATTTTAATTATCATTCTCATTATGCATGTGATTTTATTTTATTTTACAGTGTTCAGCACACCCGACAGTACACAGCACGTGACCGAAGGTAATACATTGCTTACGTCTGATTTAATATTCTAAATCTTTATAAACTATTCTTTAAAACAGAGGTCGTCATAATCTTTTAAAACACTGTCTTTAGAATTAGCAGACCTAGTGACACAACCAGGGTTCGAATTAACACAAGCAGTAAACCATGCGCCCCATTCGAACGGCTCTGATGGTGAATTTACGCTTTTTCTCTCTTTGCACACAGACTAATGATTTAAAATGTTTTAAACTAAACTTTTTTATTTTATTTTTATATAGAAATAAGGAGCATTGATTTAACCGAGGAATCAACCCCAGATCCCTGCTCAAATGATCCTGACGGTAAAAAAAAAAAAAAACGCTTTTTCTCTCTTTGCACACACACAGACACAGTTTATTAAAAATGTTTTAAACTGTTATTTTTATAGAGAAATAATCAGCGTCGATTTGACGCAAGAGCCACCATCCGCACCCCGCAAATCACGGAAGAGAAGTGCCGGTACTAGTCCATCGCCACATTATCAGGACCAGATAATCACCAGCACCGAGCTGTCCGATTTGGAGGCTAAAGTTGAGGAACACGAGGGGGGACGTATCGCTGTACCTCCAAAGAAGCGACGCTATAACAGCGGATCCGATTCGGCTTCTAACCTGACCCAACCCGACAGAGAACTAAATTGTGGTAAGACCCCCTTGAAATTAATTATATATTCCGGGTTATTTCAATATTTAAATTGAAACTCTATTGTAATTGTATTTATTATAAATTACAGATAACGGCGTACGTGTGGCAGCTGACTTCGGGAGCTGGACAAATTCTCAGGTCGATGCGTGGGATCGTTCTTCATGGACAAGTGAGGAAAATGATAATGACAGAGATGCATCAGTAAGAGGTAGACAGACTCCGTACCCATATCACGAGTTGGCTGCAGTAGAGGAGGCGGAGGAGGGGGAGGTACTGGAGGAGCCTGCCGATTTGTACGAAGAGGAAGAAGAAGAAGCAGGAGGTTATGGTCAGAATGTCGATCCATACATGGCCAGAATAGACAAACATTTCGCTCATCTTCGTAGAAGACAAGATTTAAGTGACGAGCGGTATGTTGTTCTTCATAACGCGGTGATAGCAACCAATAACCACGTACTGACATTGTCTGCAGGTATTCACAACAGATTGAATGTGTTCCATAATGATGTAGGAGCCCAGTTTGCTACCGGTCATTACAGATTCGATGACTACGATACATGGTTGCAGGAGTTGTTGTCTATTTTATGACGCAAATTACCAGCAGTTGAGAACCGACTCCGCAGATTGGAGTCAAGTATTGATGATAATTTTGCACGTGTCCATAGAGAATCAAATGATATTCAGAGAGAGAGACATCTACAAGTTAGTCTTCTTGGCGCTATTACGAATCGTCTACTCCATAACTAGATAGATTACACGTTATGACTGCTTTTTTAATTATATGTCTTTTATACATGTGATTGATGATCCTTTGAATACGGTTTGTTGTGTTTTTTTTATTTTTCACAATTTGTTGGTAATATTGTCTATAACACTAAATAAAAATTAGAAATGGAATCAGAGATGTCTTTTCCCGCAGACGCGGTACATGACCACCAGCCAGACCAAACACTTTCAGACCTGTTACAAAGTCTTCATGAAGTACAAAACGGTCAGCAGTTGGGTGATAGATTACAGAAATTGTTAAATATGTATTGGATTTTGAAGAAATCGTTAACACAGACCCTCCATCAAATGCTGATTTACTTCAATTGGAAACGGCTATCAGGTATTTTCCAAATATTAACCCCTCCGAAAGATTGGCCGAAATATTAAGCATGTATGATGTACAAGACGGTAATGGTTTAAATAATACCCCCAAGACGGTATGCGCTGATACAGGTAATCAGGGTAATAATGTTGAACATCAGGCATCCTCTAACACATCTTCCCTAGCAGGTAATTCCAGTACTGTACGATCGACAGCCACCATTCCAGAACCAGCACCAGGTAATGATAGTACTAACCATTCAACAAATAGCGACCCAGACATTCCTACAAGCACGTCGCCACTAAACCGCGCTGACATTGATACGTTAATTCGGGAGGGAGGGGTTGTTGGTGGTTATCGTGTTTTACCGAGACCTCGTTTCAACAGCGTGCAATTGCGTAGATCCATGAATCTGAGAGAAATCAAATCCACTGATCTGGCAACGTATCATATTTTTTTACACGATACCTTTAGCGATGTAGTTTCGATGGCTAGAGATATCGGGGGCAACAGATGCGTTATCAGTTTATCGATGTCCGCTGCATCTTTGAAGTCCCCGATTATTTCAGTTTTATCAACAGGGAATAATTACGACGTCGGCATGGTTCTTGATCAATTTGAAAAAGTTTTACAGAGCGACGATCGGATATTAGCAGATGAGGTGGTCGAGATCGATGTGAACATAGCCATGAACAGTCGTGGCGGGGGGCAGCGTCGCAAACTCACTGACATAGCGATTGATCAAGTGGTTAAACGTAAAAAGACAACGCTATTTTGCCCCGTAAATATGACCAATGAATTATGTTTCTCTATCTGTTTAGCGCATTTTCTCAACCCCAAATTACTTGACAGCGAGCTAGAAAGACTAGCGACCATTATCCACAACAACGCCGGCTTCACAAGCGATGACAAAATCGCTCTTGATAACATAGGTACGTTCGAAAGCCTATTAGGCATCAAAATCGTTGTTTTTTACAGATCAAATGCGGGGGCGATAGAAGTGTACAAAAATCTTGATGAGCTTCATCCGAAAACAGTATGCCTCTATTTGCATGGGGAACATTACTACATGATACAAAATCTGACAGGGTTCGTCGGCGCTCCGTACGTCTGTGAATTTTGTTATAAAGGTTACAAGGTTGACATTGATCTAAGATGGCGGCGCGAGTAGTTCGCGAGGCTCTGGGTCTCTCCAGATTCTGCAATTTTGCGGTATTTTTCCTGCTCATCTCGGGTCTGTTCGTTCAGAATAGTTGTGCCTTAACATCGTACACCCGTGGTGAGATTTTGGATATTGGTTTGCGAATTTCCGACAGTTTTAT
Source organism: Gobio occitaniae (assembly GCA_033150135.1). NCBI lineage: Eukaryota > Metazoa > Chordata > Actinopteri > Cypriniformes > Gobionidae > Gobio > Gobio occitaniae. The sequence continues at coordinate 83,930 of JARQWZ010004455.1, read as the reverse complement.
GGACAATCTTCGACTCCTTCCTGAGATCGCTAGGACACCCGAGGCTATGCACTCTACCCGGCCGGGCGGAAGTGCTCGCAGGCGGCGCCGAGATCGTAAACAAAGGCGGGGAAAACGCGGAGGTCTGAGTGCTAAGCTAAGGCTAAAGCTAAGGCTAACCCCACATCGGCTCTCTTTACCCAGTATTTTCCTTGCCAATGTACGGTCGCTAGTGAACAAAATGGAGGAGATTCGACTCAGCATCACACACAGCAAGAAACTTTTGAACTGTAACGTCCTAATCTTCACGGAAACCTGGCTAAACGGCGGAATACCGGACACCGCTATTGAGCTAGCGGGATGCCACACACTCCGGGCGGATAGAACATTAGATGGCTCCGGTAAGACCAGAGGTGGTGGATTGTGCATTTACATTAACAAAGCCTGGTGCACAAACTCTGCTATTGTTGGGAGTCATTGTTCAGCTAACCTCGAGTTTCTCATGGTTAAATGTAGACCGTTTTATCTACCGCGGGAGTTCACTTCCACCATTATAACTGCAGCCTATATTCCCCCGGATGCTGATGCCAAGCTTGCTATGAAAGAACTTCATGCAGCCATCAGTAAACAACAGACTGATCACCCGGAAGCTGCTTTTATTGTTGCAGGTGACTTTAATCATTCAAACTTAAAGTCAGTGCTACCCAAGTTTCACCAGCATGTTTCCTGCCACACCAGAGGAAACAAAACCTTAGACCATGTTTACACAAACATGGCTGGCGCTTACGTTGCGACACCCCTCCCCCACCTGGGACAGTCAGACCATATCTCTTTGTTCCTCATCCCCAAATATTCACCCCTCATCAACCGTGTGAAGCCATCAGTGAAAACCATCAAGGTGTGGCCTGCGGGGGTTGATTCCACACTCCAGGAAAGGTTTCTACACACAGACTGGAGTGTGTTTGCTTCTCAAGCCACCAGTGGCGCTCACACGGACATTGACTTCTACACCTCCTCTGTATTGGATCATATCAATACCACCATTGACAGTGTTACAACCCAGAAACAGATCACCACATACCCAAATCAGAAGCCTTGGATGAACAGGGAAGTTCGACTCCTGCTGAAGTCACGCAATACTGCCTTCAGATCAGGAGATGCACAAGCCTACAGTACATCCAGAGCAAACCTGAAGAAGGGCATCAAAAAGGCCAAGCACTGCTACAAGCTAAAGATAGAGGGTCACTTTTCCAACTCTGACCCTCGACGCATGTGGCAGGGCATTCAGGCCATCAGTGACTACAAACCCCCCCACTCCACCCCCTCAGCCACTGATGTCAACTTCCTGAACGAGCTAAACCACTTTTATGCTCGCTTTGAAAGAGACAACAGAGAAACTGCCACCAAACTCAAACCCTCAGCTGACCCACCAATCACACTCTCCACCACAGATGTCTGCAAGGCACTGAGCCGGATCAGCGCACACAAGGCTGCTGGACCAGACAACATCCCTGGTCGTGTTCTCAGGGCATGTGCGGAGCAGCTCGCTGAGGTTTTTACAGACATTTTCAACCTGTCTCTTGCCCAAGCAGCTGTACCATCATGCTTTAAACGCACCTCCATTGTGCCAGTGCCAAAACACTCTAACCCGAGGTGCCCTAATGACTACCGCCCTGTAGCACTCACACCCATCGTCATGAAGTGCTTTGAGCGGCTGGTCCTGGAACACCTAAAAGACTCTCTACCATCCACATTGGACTCACACCAGTTTGCCTACCGCAGCAATAGGAGCACAGAGGATGCCGTTTCCATGGCACTGCACTCTGTGCTCACTCACCTGGACAATAAGAACACTTACGCACGTATGCTGTTTGTTGACTTCAGCTCAGCATTCAACACTGTCATCCCAACCAAGTTAATAGCCAAACTTGGAGACCTGGGCATCAATACCTCAATGTGTAACTGGATTTTGGACTTCCTAACTCACAGACCCCAGAATGTTCGTTCAGGATTCACCTGCTCCACATCCATCACTCTTAACACTGGTGTACCACAGGGCTGTGTGCTAAGCCCGTTTCTCTACTCCCTCTTCACCGCCGACTGCAAGCCTGTGCATGGATCTAATTCTATCGTCAAGTTTGCGGACGACACTACGGTGATTGGGCTCATCAGCAACAACGATGAGACTGCTTACAGGGAGGAGATCCAGCACCTGGCCACATGGTGCGCTGATAATAACCTGCTCCTCAACACCACCAAAACGAAGGAGCTCATCGTGGACTTCAGGAAAGAGTCAAGAGGCACACACGATACCATCCACATCAATGGAATGGCTGTTGAACGTGTCTCCAGTTTCAAGTTCCTGGGGATCCACATCTCGGCGGACATGTCGTGGACGACCAACACCTCCAGCCTAGTCAAGAAGGCTCACCAGCGCCTCTTCTTCCTGAGGACACTGAGGAAGAATCAGCTCTCCTCGGCTATCCTGGTGAACTTCTACCGCTGCGCAATAGAAAGCATCCTGACCAACCGTGTCGCAGTATGGTATGGGAGCTGCTCTGTTGCGGAGCGCAAGGCACTGCAGCGGGTGGTGAAAGCTGCCCAGCGCATCACAGGGACTCCACTACCTGCCATCGAGCACATCCAGAGGAAACGCTGTCTGCATCGAGCTCGCAGCATCCTCAAGGACTCCTCTCACCCAGCCCACAGACTGTTTTCTCTCCTGCCCTCCGGCAGGCGTTTCAGGATCCACCGGACCAGGACCAGCAGACTAAAGAACAGTTTTTTCCCCAGAGCTGTCTCTTTATTGAACTCAAACCCCCGTTGATCCACTTCCCTCATAAACTGCTAACTCTCCTACCTCACATCTGCCTTCACTTTGTTATTTGCACTACCGACTGTTTATTACAGTAACAACTGTTTACTTATGCATTTTGCACTACCATACCGTAACTGGATTATGCTCATTTGCACTGCCGACTGTTTTTACAGTACCAACTGTTTACATTTGCATTTTGCACCGTACTTCTCACTGTAATATGCAATCACTTCCACTGCACTTTTACACTTTTTTTTTTTCGGATAGCTTCTGTCCATAATTTATTGCACTACCTTAATCCACTGCTATATTCCTCATTTTAGCCTAACATATCATTGTATACCTCTAACTGTAAAATTCTGTTTAAAGTAATAGCCATCTGTATATTATATTATATTCATAGTACATATCCACCTGTAAATTCTGTTTATAGTAATAACCATCTGTATATTATTCACTGTACATATTCACCTGTAAATTCTGTTTATAGTAATAACCATCTCTCTATTTATAGATATATTTATATATACTCAGTACATATCCATGTCCTGCACTTATGCAAACGTTGTATATCCTGCACTTGCTGCTATTGCACTTCTGGTTAGACCTAAACTGCATTTCGTTGCCTTGTACTTGTACTTGTGTAATGACAATAAAGTTGAATCTAATCTAATCTAACAATAATCATAGAAATCATCATTGTAATCACGTTTGTAACGTATGTTTTGACACTGAATGTTCCAAATTTCCTAAAACCCCCGTACAATGTGCTGACTGTCTACGTTTCTGCAAGTCCGCCTATTGCTTTGAGATTCATAAAAAATCGACCCCAGACCGGGGGTATATACCATGCGATATTATAAAATATTGCAAACTATGTAACAGACGGTACACAGTAGCAAAGCAACCGAACAAATGTGCTCCGACCAAATGTGATCACTGCCACGAAGTTCTTCCGAGTCTCGCTGTACATCAGTGCTTCATACAACCCCTTAAACCCAAGGAACCCAATACAAAATACATTTTCTACGATTTCGAAACTCGTTATGAAAATGGAAAACATGTCGCCAATTTTGTATGCGCAATCACTTTTAAAGGAATCGAAATTCGTAGCCGAAGGTACCAACTGCATTGCAAAGCTGATCACGCGGTTCAGACAACCGCGATATAAAGGCTACTGTTCCATTACGCTTCCAGGTTTGACTCGTTTCTAATTCTGGAGTATTTTTGCAAAGCAGGACTCACACTCGACGTCATATTGCAGGGTTGTAAATTAATCTTCATGTATGATGATACTTTTGAGTAGCGTTATATTGACAGCTATGCTTTTGCGCCAATGGCGTTGTCGAAGATGCCCGCGGCGTTATCGTTATCCACGTGCGAGAAAGGTTACTTTCCACACGTCTTTAACACAGTCGAGAACGAGCGGTATGTCGGTCCCTACCCCGACAAAAAGTACTACAACTATGGTAACATGTCCGATAAGGATATGGAAAAGTTTGATGCCTGGTACGACACAACTAGTGGTAAAGTGTTTGACTTCAAGCACGAGTTGTACGAGTACGGCGTGAATGATGTGGTTTTATTACGCGAGGCATGTATGAAATACTGTTACACGTTCATAGAGTGTACTAAACTTGATCCATTCTCATTTACGACGTTGGCCGCAGTGAGTATGGGAGTGTTCAAAACGTATTACCTCGACAACAATACGTTAGCGCTAACGCACAATAACGCGTACATACGTCAAAGTAAGACATACTCAAATGCGTCGATCGAATGGTTAGAGTTTGTAAAAAAGACTCGAAACGTAGACATTCACCATGCGCTAAACCATGGTGAAGTGTCTGTCGGCCGTTACTTTTTAGACGGGTACTAAGAACAGGACGGGTTGAGGCATGGACTGGAATATAACGGTTGCGTCCACCATGGTCATTCGTGTCGCTTTGAACCCCATCAGAGTCACCCCATGTCGGGTGTAGCCTATGGTGATAAACTCTATCACAAAGTGGATAATGCCGAGCAGATAAGTTACCTAGATTTCACCAGCTTATATCCCTTTTGTCAAGCGCGGAAAAGCTATCCGATCGGCCACCCGCAAATTTTTTTCAAAGATTTCGAACCGATCGAAAATTATTACGGATTGATAAAAGCGACCGTCTATCCGCCCCGCAAATTACTACACCCCGTTCTCCCTTACAGGTGCAACGGGAAACTCATGTTCCCGTTATGTCGCACATGCGCCCATGCTCAAAACCAGACAACTAGCTGCGATCATAATGATGAGGAGCGGGCTCTCAACGGCTGCTGGGTCAGTCTCGAGCTTTTAAAAGCGATCGAGAAGGGTTATGTTGTTGCGAAAATAGACGAGGTGTGGCACTTTCCACAGCGGTCAGACAGTCTGTTTAGTGAATACGTAAAGACGTTTCTGCGTTTGAAACAACAGGCATCGGGGTACCCCTCGAATGTCATCACGGACTCTGACAAAGAGTCTTACATTCGGGAGTATTTTGAAAAAGAGGGGGTTCAACTTGACCCTGAAACGATTACCTACAACCCCGCCCAGAGAGCTATCAACAAATTGCTCTTAAATTCAAAATGAGGCCGGTTCTCGATGAGAGAATTGTTGGCGCAAACAACCATCGTGAAAGACTGCGAACATTTCACCAGAATTGTTTTTGGAGATACGTCCGAGCTGTCATATTTCACATTTGTCTCGGAAGACGTGGCGCTCGTACAACATCTACCTACAAAAGGTGTGTAGTTGAGACTCGCGACATTAACATATTCGTAGGCGCATTTACAACCGCTCACGCACGGCTAGTTGTACAATCTCATGGACCGTCTCGGCGATCGGCTGTTATATTCAGACACGGACAGTGTCATTTTTGTGTCTAGGGAGGGAGATTGGATCCCTCCTCTGGGGGATAATTTGGGTGAGTTGACGAGCGAAGTAGATGATGGCGATTATGTCACAGAGTTTTGTTCCAGCGGTCCAAAATCTTATGGGTATCGCACCGCCAAAGGTAAAGCGTGCATGAAAGCCAAGGGTATAACACTGAACTCTAAAAATTCCAAAGCTATCTGTTTGGACAGTCTTATTGGTCTGGTTGATGGTTATGTGACTTTGTCTGATGATTCGCAATACATCCTGGCGCACACTGAAAACATTGTGAGGAATAAAAAGACTCTCACACTGCACAACAAATCAGTCGTTAAAAGGTTTAAGGTGGTGTATAATAAACGGAGGCTTTTGCCTGATTTCACCCCCTACCTTATAGCTACTGATCCGATGATGCACAGGGGGTCGCGTGATGTCTCTGATTTTGATTTCAGACTTCAATTTCCATTTAGTTGTGTTATCAGTGGACTGTCCAATTCTGGAAAGTCTTATTTTGTAAAACTTTTGTTGGAAAAAGGTTTGAATTTAATTTCCAAGAAAATTGAAAACATTGTTTGGTTGTATGATTGTTGGCAACCTTTGTACGATGATGTACTTAAATTGTATGACATTAAATTTGTGCAAGGAAAACCAGAGAGTCTGAATGATGATGATTTGCTACCTGTCACTAAAACAAATCTTCTCATCGTGGATGATTTGATGCAGCAAGCTAGCGCTAATTTGGAGCTTCAAAGGGTTTTTACGCAGTACGTGCACCACCATAATCTCAGCGCTATTTATATAGTACAAAATTTATTTGTACAGGGTAAATCCAGCCGAACCATTAGCTTAAACGCCAATTATATAATTCTGTTTAAAAATCCTCGGGACGTCAATCAAGTAGCGATGCTGGGACGCCAGATGTACCCCGGAAACACAAAATACTTTATGGAGTGTTATCATGATGCGGTCCAACCTTTTGGGTACCTAATGATAGACTATAAAGCAAAAACTCCTGAGCAGTACCGCCTCAGAACAGGATTGCTTTCCGACCGTCAAGTGGTTTATATCCCGAAAAAAAGAAGAAGAACGTGATCATCGTCATGTTGACCAGACTTTGTAAGCATCTCCCGCTGTTAAAACGGTTACATAAATCCACACCAAAACAATGACGTCTTATTTTTCATTCGGTATCCGACGAGCTCATTTTAACTTTGTGCGAAGTAGCCCTTAACATACTCTATGAAACGATTCCTATCAATCGTCAGCAATACCAAAAACTGAAAAGGAGGCAATTGGAAATTAAACTTGTTAAAAAATTAGTATATCGGCCAAGAAGCGCGTCTTCAATCAAACTGGTGGATTTCTTTTACCGCTGCTGAGCATCGCAGTACCCTTTATTTCAAGCTTAATAGCCTCTAGACAGAGGTGATGGAGTATGCTGAGAAGATGTATTTAGTACCGCAACATCAACTGGATAAGCTAAAAAATGAAAATGTCCGTAAGAATATTCAACAGACCGTAGAGAATGATCTGGATTCTGCCATAAGAAATATTTTACACAGGACCGATTTGAATCAATACGAGAAGGCCAAACTTTATACAAATACCCTGAGCAGGTTTTTGACGATCGTAAAACAAGGCGACCGTGAAAGTAGCGTTTTAATGCTGTCGCTACCACATTCCGACCCTGATCATAAAGGCGAAAGCATCCCTACTAATAACGTCGACACCGGGGGTCTAGAAGATGTCGTGACCGAAGTTCTGAAGAATGTACCATCGAGGAGCACGAAAAACCGTCGGTACATATTAGACAAAATGTCCAAAGCTAAAGGGGTCAGCGCATGGAACGAGTCTGGGGAGTTTGTGTTCAAGGGTAAAACTATACAGGGCTCACACATGCTCGATTTGTTAAAAAATGTCACAGCCCCTCAAAAGGTACGCGATGACAGAAGGCCTCTAGGATGGTCCGAGTTTCTACAGGCGTTTGGTGAATTAAACATACCGTTTTCTACGGTCCCGAACCTTCATGTTAGACGTTTGATTACTACTTTAAAGAGCAAGCCTGATACCCGGCCTTTGGAACAAAGTCGTCGTTCTAAAAAGATGAGAAAACCCCGCTCTTCATCACCCCGGTCAGAAGACCCCCCGTTTAAGGTCACCGAATATCGATCAGACTCAATGGTTAGAATTGTAAGACTTTTTTTTTCATATTTTTGTCATAACTTTGTTCTGTACATGTAGTGCATATTTAATTTTGAAATAAAAGACAACAAAAAAAAAGATGATGGTTTAAAGAGTTTTTTATTTATAGACCATACAAATATATTGCAAGTTCTCAAACATGTCACATTGAGGCATTACACGACTGAACACAATGAACACATTGAAACAATTTCTCATTACAGACATTAGGTCTTAATCTTTTCACAAAGAGCGCAACCATTTTATCATTTCTAATATAATCATCACTATAGAGTCTCATTACGTGGTTGTAGTCAAGGCCCCTGGATAAATGGTACAGAAAAAACACACAGTGCTGACCGCAAGTGTCCGATGTAAAATCCTGTGTCTGAATATACTGTATCAACGGCATTGGCTGTTAGAAACGTATTAATGTCCGGTGGGAATAGGGGGCTGTCAGGAGGATTGCCGTAACTATCGAAAAAACACGCGGCCCCGTCTTCAGTTAAGTAAACGGCCATCCAATGTTCACCCGGCATGTGTGTAGGGTGGGTGTTAATTATCGTCATTGATGGATAGGTCCTTATAGGCCTTTCGGGTAGTTGATCACACGGTAGGACACCGATAAAATAGGTGTTACACTTAATTTTATCCATGATGGCTGCGAGTTGTAACGTATTCATTTCAATAGTAATCTACCAGAACCTGACGCCTGTTAGACACTTCAATAATGCTATCAAAAACAGAGTAAACGATCAAATTAATAGTGCTTGTTAGCGCATTTTTGAACCGCACTTCAAGCCGCATATTCCCTGACTTGATGAGGGATATACGTTGGCCGCTGTCTTCGTCGGGGGTGAGATTAAAGGCGTAAAGCGAGTATCCGTTGAGAAAATCACTCCTGTCGATAGAGAGCGCTTGGTTTTTAAGATGTCTTCCTGACGCCATAACTAGTTGGTAAAATTCACGCACCGCCAACCCCGCTTCGAAGTTCGGTTGTAGGGGCTTCGCAGGAAACTGCTGGCCGTCCACATGTAGGGCCAAGTATTCCACGTCATAGTGACGGAACGCAAAGGGGTTTTTACCGTAGGTGCCGGTGAACGAGTCGTTATCCACCATAGCAAGAACGATAGATTTTGGCAGTGTTCCTAAGAACAAATTTTCTTGATTTGAAACCCTTGACCCCGCAGGTATGGAGAAATTTTTTAAGCACACCCTATCAATAGGGTACTTGGCTGTTGCCGTGAGCAGTGCCTGGGCGTGGGCCAGTCTCACGGATGGTGACACGCTCACTTTTTTGACAAACAGCGATGCTGTCTCGATTTTTAATTTGTAAGCAACAGCCCCGGTTCTCATCAGACAGAATTAGTCTTTACCTCTGATCATGGGTATTTTAATGTCAACCCCACTCAGCATTAATTTTTCTTGAAAGAAGATGTCGCTGTGAATGGGTGCCAGCAGCTCCACTGTTTTGCTGTTGTTTGTGTACGCCGCTCTCTTCCCCAATCCGGTGTTACGACCCGTGGGGTCAGCAATGTCCATCTCCCCGGCGGTGTCCTTGTAAAACAGAACGGCCGAGAATAGCGATTCCAGAGTATCTTTACTGTAGTTGATGAGACTCTCGATGATGCATCGATAAGGATATGTGTTGGAACTCTGCGATATCAAACGGTCGCCGAGACTCACGTCAACTTGTGAAAATATAGTAGCTCCGGGGTAATTTATTAGACCGACCTTTGCGTCGTCAGGGAGGTTGCCACCATCGGGAATTGTGATTTTAAGCCGCAGATACAGCAATGTGTTATTTAGGTCCACATAATCCTCACCGGTCCCCGCTATAAAGAACTCCAAAGGTGCAGAGTCCGATATAGCGGATAAAGGGGGTACTTCTAAATAACAGTTTTTCTCAATGACCGTCTGTGTCAGCGGGACTGTGAATAAATCCAGCTCAGACTTGATGCACTCTCCTGACATGCAATGCAGTAACGCCATGTTAGAATATGGATTTTATGGATCTCTTAACCGATACGTTTCGTTTCACAGTCTTACGCTTTCTGCGAGCGACTGAGAACTTCTTGGGACCACGTGTTTTCTTCTTCTTCTTTAACGGGTGACCACGCCTCCTCACACCCGGTGGTTTAGACACTCTCTTACGGGCCGTCACCATCAGACCTGAACCCTCTTGAGAATTTGAGTTGTTGTTGTTATACGATCTCGATAATGCGTTTGAGACCACGTCCGTTACTATATTTTTAGCGGCCGATTTTAGGTGCGGTTTAGCGATGCTGAATCCTCTTTTTAGAAACGGTATGGCCATCCTAAACAAGCCTCTGAACAACCCTCCTAACATAACCCCGCCTCCAGAGTATCCTGGAAGACCGCCCCCTGCTTGGTTTCTATACTAATTAACATATTCCGAGGCATGCGTCTCGCGGGGGTTATAATAATAAGACATTTTTAAATAATAGAATGTTTCGACGGTTTAAAGTGGAGTTTTACAACAACTTTCCCGTATGAAAATGGTATTTCACGGTTCCGATCGTCCTTCAGTTCTATAGTTATGTCTGTGACGAGCTCCTTGTTGATCGATGCGTAATGAGGTTTGTCGTATCTAATACTAACCGTATCCCTGTTTTCACCCGTTATATGTACACATCTCAAAAGGGGTACATACGAATCCCCGACGGCTTGATATTGGATAATGTCTGTGTAAACGTAGAGCGTATAGAACCCCGCGTTGATATCAGCTTGATGAGGCGAGTACGTAATGACGCTTGTTGTAAAATCTGCTTTTTCATGGTAAGCTGAACGTCCAAGAGGTTCATTCGGGCCAGCCCAAAAATAGTGGCAAGTTTCCCGTGGAAGCTTACCGATACATTAGGTTTCGCTAGCAGAAACACTTTGTTTTGCATATGATCGTAATTCATTACCCCCGTCTGCCCGAGAGCTACATTTACTGCCCTGGTCACATCACGAATGGTCATGAAAGGATTGAAAATAATCAAAGAAATTTGCTTTACTGTTGTCAACACATTTGCTTATCTGAAGGACCTGGAAAACAAAAGGCAGGCCTGTAGGCCGCAGGGGGTGCCACACCTTTTACTGTTGGGGAAGTTTGGTCTGATTGGTCAGTTTAAAAGAATACATTTGGTTTCAGTCACATGGTCAAGGAATATATAAAAGAAGATTGGAACTGTGGCTCTCTCTCTTTTCCTCTGGCTCTTGAAGTCATCTGGGCTTCTTGTCTTTGCTCTCTTCTTCTCTCTGCCCCACTCTCCCCCCCCCCCTCTCTCTCTCTCTCTTTCTCTCTCTATCTCTCTCAGGTAACATTGTATTCATGCTGTGTAAGATTAATGGTATAAGTTTATCATCTCATTTATCCATTTTGAAACTATTTTAAGTGTAACCATAACCAGATTTTGTCATTAAATCCTTTCTATTACAAATACTGTGCTAACTAGTTTTGATTTAGTATTGACTTTGAAGTGCTCCCTATTGCAATACAATATAGTCACATTATAGCAACGCTCTCCCACATATTTTGCTATTGTAACTGCGCTTTTCTCCGTTGTTGGTATGAGTTGCAGTGGGTGGAAATAGACAAGAAATGTACAGTTTTATTCCATCTTTCTGATAACGTTTTTTAGTCTAATGGCAACCCTGTAGATTGAACCATCTACAGGAGTCCACTCTTACAGTCACGTAGTATCCGCTGGTTATTTCCAGTTTCCTCGTTACTATAAATTTGTTTTCCCTGGGTTTATTTAGATTAGATTAGATTAGATTAGATTCAACTTTATTGTCATTACACAAGTACAAGTACAAGTACAAGGCAATGAAATGCAGTTTAGGTCTAACCAGAAGTGCAATAGTAGCAAGTGCAGGATATACAACGTTTGCATAAGTGCAGGACATGGATATGTACTGAGTATATATAAATATATCTATAAATAGAGAGATGGTTATTACTATAAACAGAATTTACAGGTGAATATGTACAGTGAATAATATACAGATGGTTAATACTATAAACAGAATTTACAGGTGGATATGTACTATGAATATAATATAATATACAGATGGCTATTACTATAAACAGAATTTTACAGATAGAGGTATACAATGATATGTTAGGCTAAAATGAGGAATATGGCAGTGGATTAAGGTAGTGCAATAAATTATGGACAGAAGCTATCCGAAAAAAAAAGTGTAAAAGTGCAGTGGAAAGTGATTGCATATTACAGTTAGAAGTACGGTGCAAAATGCAAATGTAAACAGTAGGTACTGTAAATAACAGTCGGCAGTGCAAATGAGCATAATCCAGTTACGGTATGGTAGTGCAAAATGCATAAGTAAACAGTTGTTACTGTAATAAACAGTCGGTAGTGCAAATAACAAAGTGAAGGTGGATGTGAGGTAGGAGAGTTATCAGTATATGAGGGGAGTGGATCAACGGGGGTTTGAGTTCAGTAAGGAGACAGCTCTGGGGAAAAAACTGTTCTTTAGTCTGCTGGTCCTGGTCCGGTGGATCCTGAAACGCCTGCCGGAGGGCAGGAGAGAAAACAGTCTGTGGGCTGGGTGCGAGGAGTCCTCGAGGATGCTGCGAGCTCGATGCAGACAGCGTTTCCTCTGGATGTGCTCGATGGCAGGTAGTGGAGTCCCTGTGATGCGCTGGGCAGTTTTCACCACCCGCTGCAGTGCCTTGCGCTCCGCAACAGAGCAGCTCCCATACCATACTGCCACACAGTTGGTCAGGATGCTTTCTATTGCGCAGCGATAGAAGTTCACCAGGATGGCCGAGGAGAGCTGATTCTTCCTCAGTGTCCACAGGAAGAAGAGGCGCTGGTGAGCCTTCTTGACCAGGCTGGAGGTGTTGGTCGTCCACGACATGTCCGCCGAGATGTGGATCCCCAGGAACTTGAAACTGGAGACACGTTCAACAGCCATTCCATTGATGTGGACGGTGTCGTGTGTGCCTCTTGACTCCTTCCTGAAGTCCACGATGAGCTCCTTCGTTTTGGTGGTGTTGAGGAGCAGGTTATTTTCGGTGCACCATGTGGCCAGGTGCTGGATCTCCTCCCTATAGGCAGTCTCATCGTTGTTGCTGATGAGACCAATCACCGTAGTGTCGTCCGCAAACTTGACGATAGAATTAGATCCATACACAGGCTTGCAGTCGGCGGTGAAGAGGGAGTAGAGAAACGGGCTTAGCACACAGCCCTGTGGTACACCAGTGTTAAGAGTGATGGATGTGGAGTAGGTGAATCCTGAACGAACATTCTGGGGTCTGTCAGTTAGGAAGTCCAAAATCCACTTGCACATTGAGGTATTGATGCCCAGGTCTCCAAGTTTGGCTATTAACTTGGTTGGGATGACAGTGTTGAATGCTGAGCTGAAGTCAACAAACAGCATGCGTGCGTAAGTGTTCTTATTGTCCAGGTGAGTGAGCACAGAGTGCAGTGCCATGGAAACGGCATCCTCTGTGCTCCTATTGCTGCGGTAGGCAAACTGGTGTGAGTCCAATGTGGATGGTAGAGAGTCTTTTAGGTGTTCCAGGACCAGCCGCTCAAAGCACTTCATTAGATTAGATTAGATTAGATTCAACTTTATTGTCATTACACAAGTACAAGTACAAGGCAACGAAATGCAGTTTAGGTCTAACCAGAAGTGCAATAGCAGCAAGTGCAGGATATACAACGTTTGCATAAGTGCAGGACATGGATATGTACTGAGTATATATAAATATATCTATAAATAGAGAGATGGTTATTACTATAAACAGAATTTACAGGTGAATATGTACAGTGAATAATATACAGATGGCTTTTACTATAAACAGAATTTACAGGTGGATATGTACTATGAATATAATATAATATACAGATGGCTATTACTATAAACAGAATTTTACAGTTAGAGGTATACAATATGTTAGGCTAAAATGAGGAATATAGCAGTGGATTAAGGTATTGCAATAAATTATGGACAGAAGCTATCCGAAAAAAAAAAAAAAAAAAAAAAGTGTAAAAGTGCAGTGGAAGTGATTGCATATTACAGTGAGAAGTACGGTGCAAAATGCAAATGTAAACAGTTGGTACTGTAAAAACAGTCGGCAGTGCAAATGAGCATAATCCAGTTACGGTATGGTAGTGCAAAATGCATATGTAAACAGTTGTTACTGTAATAAACAGTCGGTAGTGCAAATAACAAAGTGAAGGCAGATGTGAGGTAGGAGAGTTAGCAGTTTATGAGGGAAGTGGATCAACGGGGGTTTGAGTTCAGTAAAGAGACAGCTCTGGGGAAAAAACTGTTCTTTAGTCTGCTGGTCCTGGTCCGGTGGATCCTGAAACGCCTGCCGGAGGGCAGGAGAGAAAACAGTCTGTGGGCTGGGTGAGAGGAGTCCTTGAGGATGCTGCGAGCTCGATGCAGGCAGCGTTTCCTCTGGATGTGCTCGATGGCAGGCAGTGGAGTCCCTGTGATGCGCTGGGCAGTTTTCACCACCCGCTGCAGTGCCTTGCGCTCCGCAACAGAGCAGCTCCCATACCATACTGCCACACAGTTGGTCAGGATGCTTTCTATTGCGCAGCGATAGAAGTTCACCAGGATAGCCGAGGAGAGCTGATTCTTCCTCAGTGTCCTCAGGAAGAAGAGGCGCTGGTGAGCCTTCTTGACTAGGCTGGAGGTGTTGGTCGTCCACGACATGTCCGCCGAGATGTGGATCCCCAGGAACTTGAAACTGGAGACACGCTCAACAGCCATTCCATTGATGTGGATGGTGTCGTGTGTGCCTCTTGACTCCTTCCTGAAGTCCACGATGAGCTCCTTCGTTTTGGTGGTGTTGAGGAGCAGGTTATTATCAGCGCACCATGTGGCCAGGTGCTGGATCTCCTCCCTATAGGCAGTCTCATCGTTGTTGCTGATGAGACCAATCACCGTAGTGTCGTCCGCAAACTTGACGATAGAATTAGATCCATGCACAGGCTTGCAGTCGGAGGTGAAGAGGGAGTAGAGAAACGGACTTAGCACACAGCCCTGTGGTACGCCAGTGTTGAGTGTGATGGATGTGGAGCAGGTGGATCCTGAACGAACATTCTGGGGTCTGTCAGTTAGGAAGTCCAAAATCCAGTTACACATTGAGGTATTGATGCCCAGGTCTCCAAGTTTGGCTATTAACTTGGTTGGGATGACAGTGTTGAATGCTGAGCTGAAGTCAACAAACAGCATGCGTGCGTAAGTGTTCTTATTGTCCAGGTGAGTGAGCACAGAGTGCAGTGCCATGGAAACGGCATCCTCTGTGCTCCTATTGCTGCGGTAGGCAAACTGGTGTGAGTCCAATGTGGATGGTAGAGAGTCTTTTAGGTGCTCCAGGACCAGCCGCTCAAAGCACTTCATGACGATGGGTGTGAGTGCTACAGGGCGGTAGTCATTAGGGCACCTCGGGCTAGAGTGTTTTGGCACTGGCACAATGGAGGTGCGTTTAAAGCATGATGGTACAGCTGCTTGGGCAAGAGACAGGTTGAAAATGTCTGTAAAAACCTCAGCGAGCTGCTCCGCACATGCCCTGAGAACACGACCAGGGATGTTGTCTGGTCCAGCAGCCTTGTGTGCGCTGATCCGGCTCAGTGACTTGCAGACATCTGTGGTGGAGAGTGTGATTGGTGGGTCAGCTGAGGGTTTGAGCTTGGTGGCAGTTTCTCTGTTGTCTCTTTCAAAGCGAGCATAAAAGTGGTTTAGCTCGTTCAGGAAGTTGACATCAGTGGCTGCGGGGGTGGAGTGGGGGGGTTTGTAGTCACTGATGGCCTGAATGCCCTGCCACATGCGTCGAGGGTCAGAGTTGGAAAAGTGACCCTCTATCTTTAGCTTGTAGCAGTGCTTGGCCTTTTTGATGCCCTTCTTCAGGTTTGCTCTGGATGTACTGTAGGCTTGTGCATCTCCTGATCTGAAGGCAGTATTGCGTGACTTCAGCAGGAGTCGAACTTCCCTGTTCATCCAAGGCTTCTGATTTGGGTATGTGGTGATCTGTTTCTGGGTTGTAACACTGTCAATGGTGGTATTGATATGATCCAATACAGAGGAGGTGTAGAAGTCAATGTCCGTGTGAGCGCCACTGGTGGCTTGAGAAGCAAACACACTCCAGTCTGTGTGTAGAAACCTTTCCTGGAGTGTGGAGTCTGCCCCCGCAGGCCACACCTTGATGGTCTTTATTGATGGCTTCACACGGTTGATGAGGGGTGAATATTTGGGGATGAGGAACAAAGAGATATGGTCTGACTGTCCCAGGTGGGGGAGGGGTGTCGCAACGTAAGCGCCAGCCATGTTTGTGTAAACATGGTCTAAGGTTTTGTTTCCTCTGGTGTGGCAGGAAACATGCTGGTGAAACTTGGGTAGCACTGACTTTAAGTTTGAATGATTAAAGTCACCTGCAACAATAAAAGCAGCTTCCGGGTGATCAGTCTGTTGTTTACTGATGGCTGCATGAAGTTCTTTCATAGCAAGCTTGGCATCAGCATCCGGGGGAATATAGGCTGCAGTTATAATGGTGGAAGTGAACTCCCGCGGTAGATAAAACGGTCTACATTTAACCATGAGAAACTCGAGGTTAGCTGAACAATGACTCCCAACAATAGCAGAGTTTGTGCACCAGGCTTTGTTAATGTAAATGCACAATCCACCACCTCTGGTCTTACCGGAGCCATCTAATGTTCTATCCGCCCGGAGCGTGTGGCATCCCGCTAGCTCAATAGCGGTGTCCGGTATTCCGCCGTTTAGCCAGGTTTCCGTGAAGATTAGGACGTTACAGTTCAAAAGTTTCTTGCTGTGTGTGATGCTGAGTCGAATCTCCTCCATTTTGTTCACTAGCGACCGTACATTGGCAAGGAAAATACTGGGTAAAGAGAGCCGATGTGGGGTTAGCCTTAGCTTTAGCCTTAGCTTAGCACTCAGACCTCCGCGTTTTCCCCGCCTTTGTTTACGATCTCGGCGCCGCCTGCGAGCACTTCCGCCCGGCCGGGTAGAGTGCATAGCCTCGGGTGTCCTAGCGATCTCAGGAAGGAGTCGAAGATTGTCCATAAAACTGTCGGAAATTCGCAAACCAATATCCAAAATCTCACCACGGGTGTACGATGTTAAGGCACAACTATTCTGAACGAACAGACCCGAGATGAGCAGGAAAAATACCGCAAAATTGCAGAATCTGGAGAGACCCAGAGCCTCGCGAACTACTCGCGCCGCCATCTTAGATCATGCCGATGGGTGTGAGTGCTACAGGGCGGTAGTCATTAGGGCACCTCGGGTTAGAGTGTTTTGGCACTGGCACAATGGAAGTGCGTTTAAAGCATGAAGGTACAGCTGCTTGGGCAAGAGACAGGTTGAAAATGTCTGTAAAAACCTCAGCGAGCTGCTCCGCACATGCCCTGAGAACACGACCAGGGATGTTGTCTGGTCCAGCAGCCTTGTGCGTGCTGATCCGGCTCAGTGACTTGCAGACATCTGTGGTGGAGAGTGTGATTGGTGGGTCAGCTGAGGGTTTGAGCTTGGTGGCAGTTTCTCTGTTGTCTCTTTCAAAGCGAGCATAAAAGTGATTTAGCTCATTCAGGAAGTTGACATCAGTGGCTGCGGGGGTGGAGTGGGGGGGTTTGTAGTCACTGATGGCCTGGATGCCCTGCCACATGCGTCGAGGGTCAGGATTTAAGGATTTAAGGGATTTAAGGATTTAAGGATTTAAGTCCTTCTCGGTAGGTGGTGGCGCTGTGTGTAGGATGAATTCTTTAAATTTGATTTCCACGTGTTTATGTAAGTCCTTCTCGGTAGGTAGTGGCGCCATGTGTAGGTTGAATGCAGCATCTTCGTCATTAACGGTGTACCAACTTCTAGGATATTCGATTTCGGCGAGGCCTACTTCCCATTTCCCTTTCAAGTTGATGGATGTAGATAGTCTTGTTCTGTAACTTGATATACGGTTTTCAGGATAGACACCCTGTGAAGCATTGCATGGTAATGTCACGTAGAACCCGTTGTCATTCATGATAGTCCTTTACGCGATTGCCCCGCTTTGTTATGCGCATGCGGGTTTTAAGGGTTTTTGCAAATCCACCAGAGGTTTTTATCGACGTAGCTATTAAATTTTGAAGGCCATCCTACCCATTTCACTAAAACCAGTGTAGATCGCCCTTGTTTTTTCTGGCCTAAAATCTTTTCCACCTTAAAAGATTTGTTTTTGCTCACAATAATCTTTTGCAATTCTTTTTCATAAAAAACCCCATCGATGAGCTCACCGTCATAATCAGACAGTCTGTAGACCGGAGGTTGACGCGGGATGCATCAATTCGAGGCGGCAATCCCCGAACCCGGTGGTGGAAACCGGAAGTAAGGGATGCCGTCAAGCTGAAGAAGGAGTCCTATCGGGCCTGGTTGGCTTATGGGACTCCTGAGGCAGCTGACATGTACCGGCAGGCTAAGCGGACTGCAGCCCGGGTGGTTGTGGAGGCAAAAACTCGGGCCTGGGAGGAGTTTGGTGAGGCCATGGAAAAGGACTATCGGCTGGCCTCGAAGAGATTCTGGCAAACCGCCCGGCGCCTCAGGAGGGGGAAGCAGTGCCCTACCAACGCTGTCTACAGTGGCGATGGGCGGCTGTTGACCTCAACTGGGGATGTCGTCGGACGGTGGAAGGAATACTTCGAGGATCTCCTCAATCCCGCCATCACACCTTCCATTGAGGAAGCAGAGGCTGGGGGCTCAGAGGAGGACTCGTCCATCACCCGGGCTGAAGTCACCGAGGTGGTCAAGAAACTCCTTGGTGGCAAGGCACCGGGGGTGGATGAGATCCGCCCTGAGTACCTCAAGTCTCTGGATGTTGTGGGGCTGTCTTGGCTGACACGCCTCTGCAACATCGCGTGGTGGTCGGGGACAGTACCTCTGGGATGGCAGACCGGGGTGGTCCCTAACAATGTCTCCGACTTTATATTTGAATACGGTCACTTCATTCTTTTTTATATTACCGTACAGGTTTTGAAACACGTCCGACTGATTTTCTTTGTTAACATCCAATGATCTCATCCTAATACTGCAATGATAACTGCAGTTGTAACCATCCATAATATCTTGTAAAACATCTATGTATCGATGCAAATTTGTAGCGGTTAAAAATCACCACATGCGACTTTTTAATGTTCTATTAAAACGTTCCACGACGCTAGCTTTCAAATCGGTAGCCGTGGCGAAATGGTTAATATCATGTTTTTTCATCAAGTCTTGAAATTGTCTGTTAAAAAATTCCTTTCCCTGGTCCGTTTGTAATTTCTGTGGGACCCGACCCTCTTCGAGTATAGACTCAAACGCCTTAGTAACCACAACACCGCTCTTATTCTTTAGCACTCGGCACCATGCATACTTGCTAAATACATCGATGCACGTCAGCAGATATTTATTATTATCATTATCCTTGGAATACATCGACATGTCCACAAGATCCGCTTGGAACTGCGCATCAAGACCATACACCATTACTCTGTTACGTTTGTATTTTACAGGCGCTGTCCTGTGTAATGTGTAAGCGTCCTCCCCGGCCATCCAATCTGCAACCTGTTTATCGCTTAGACGGACCCCGCTAGCCTTAAAGACACCATCTTTTAGCCGCTTTTTACCCCAGGGCCAAAAGAGCCAGGGTTGGATGGCGTATAATAAGTCTCCTTCATAAGCTCAGCCATGTTATCGTGTAAACCTATGCAAAAGAATAAGACGTACACCAACAGAGCGTTAAACTTTTATTAAAAAACAGATGATAATGTTACACACATTAAAAGAAAAATATATGATGAATACATGTTCTAAGTAATAAAAAGAATAGATGATGCTCACATACTCAACCTAGTAAAACATTACTTTGATATCACGCTAAGTGGTCTAACCAGAAAATAAATTCACGGCATAGCTGTAGATCAGAAATCTGTTATTTTAATATTATTTATATGCATAATTAAATCTATAATGTATTTGTGAAGTTTAAGTGCATGAGAAAGTTATATATACTGCATGAGCTGAAGTTTGCATGACATTACTGTCATATGGAGGGAGAAGGACGGAGATAATTTTGGTCATACAAGAATGTGTGTGCATGTTCTGTCATGGACTGTATGAAGGACCTTACTGTATATGTAGCACCTGTTTCCGATGATGTAACAGTAGCTTATATTATCAACTGATGTAAGCATGAAGTATACATTCTATTTTAAACAGACCAACATGTTTCTTTACCTTGTAAGGAATTGCAAATCCTGTAGTCAGTGGTATATAATGCTCACTGTTAATGTACAACCTCAGAGAAACATACAGCTGGCACGATAACAACACGTTTCTCTCCTATGTCGAGACATATGACAATAAAGAGTTTTTGACAAGGCAACTGGTATTCCGGTCCTGTGATTCAATCATAACGGGGACAAAAGCTGAATTTTCAGATCTACAATATCTTTAAATCATGGTCTACGATATGGTCAACTGTTGTTTCTATAACGGCATCAACATTGAACCCATCATCGTCATATTTTAACATGCAAAGATCCGTTACAAATGCACAGATACAGATAATGTCGGCGATACGTAACTCAGATTCACACATTACATCGAGAACATCTCTTATTACAGAAAATGGGTCGGGGGTATTAACACACAAGTCATGCAATTTAACCCATGTCGCTGCCATTCCTCTTATATTTTCCATTTGTTTCTTGAGATTTGTTGCAGGCACGTATTCCACATCGTCGACATCATCAGGATGGCATGCGTCACTGATCACCTCTATCAGCAATATTTCGAGTTGTCTTCTGTAATGTCCTTTAAACAAACTTTCTATGATGCTCTTTTGACTGCATACAGATCCCATGTTGCCGCTGCTGACGGTTTCTTGGTTACCAGCCATGCACGATGGGGTTGCCTTGCCAGAGATCAACAGCGTCGTAGACAATTTGCTTACGGGCCTTGTCCGCGAGCTTGTCCCTGATTTCCTGTAGTTTCGCAGAGATGAATGGTTCGTCTCGCAATTCATGTAGAATTGCACAGACGGTCCCCTGAATCTGGTCCGGATTGGATTTTAAACCACAACGGTGTAGAGCATTGGCTATAATGGAACGGAGATCAGGTTTAAACAGTTTGCGGGTCAGGTCATCATAGTGGATATCGAAAAAGTATGTGGGCGGTTCAAACAGGCAGGAATGTTGTAGCTGGCTAGGATGATTCGTAGCACAGCCCTCACAGGTCTCCTTCAGCTTACCATCGATGAGATGCTGCAGCATCACAGCAAGGGTCGCTTTTATGATTTTGAAACCAATGTCCGTGAAGCAGCCGTCTGTAACGTCTAACCCGTTAGAGGGGGCAGCAGAATTGCACACCCCTGTTAGGAAACTCAGGTTTCGATATCCCAGCTTGGTACAGAATTTATCTAACCACCCATTGGTGGGGGGTACGATGTTATCCCCACCGCCCCAGTCGTTTTCTAATTGCGATTCCCACTCTTTGCGCCGGTCCGGTGGTCCAGGGATGTCTGTCAGCATATGATCGGTAGCGTTATCGTCGGGGGGTTCGAGTCCGGGGTTGAGAGAAGCCCCATAGTCACAGATGGATACGGGTTCTGAAGTGTAGTCTTGAGACATTTTATATGAATGAGCTGCTGAGTGGGTCTGGCTACTTGCTTTTATGGGCGTAGTGAATGGGCGGGGATGGTAGATCATGCAAATCACGGCGCGGGCATCTCTCAGGGTGGAAAAGCTGTACTTTAATTTTGTTGTATCCCGCATGCATGTCACACCACTTGAACATCTTGTTTATGGTTGAAAAAATACCATTCAACAAAGACGAATCACACCACTTGAACAAAAAGCCAACCTTGTACATCTCCTGTTCGTCGCGATGACCACCGTCGATGCGGTCAGAAAGCGCACTCTTGTCTTTACAGCAGAATATGAAAACGTATTCCTCCTGATTCTTTTTAGAATGATTACCGACCACCCAGTACCGGATGTTCGGGACCACCGCGTCCCATTCACCGATGTACAACGGTTCACTCGCTCGATCGTTCAGATCCCTCCAGACATGATCGTAAAACAGCGTCCAGTCTCTAGCATGAAACACCAGACAGGGGTCCTCTCCCTGTATAAATTCATTTGCGCTGTCAGCCGTGTAGAGAGTGACCATTCGAGATACTTTATGAAATATGTACCCAAATACCCGGTTACTAGACATCAAAAATTCAGCCTTCACTATCCCCGTATTCTCATGGAGAAACTTTGTCAGACTAACATAACCGCGCGGCTTTCTCGGGGCCATAGGTGGACTCCCCATCCCATCAATGATGCAGTAGTCATCCTCGGGGGTTTTAGGTCCATTTAAGCAGTCCATGTCTATGAATTTCATGTGTTTCTTTTTCTCTGCTTCAGCATCAGGCTCCCTCTGTTTATATACAACTCTGTTGGAATGCGGAAGCCGTCACATTGTCTGCACATCCGCTACCCCTCAACCTTCAATTTAACCTGGCCTCAGCACTAAATTAACCATATCCAATTTGGACATACAAAGGTCAACATCGGTATTTCCCTTGCCGGAGGGCTGATCAATTCCAGATGGTCAGAGGACAAGGGACAACACATCTCATAACAATAACCCATTCATAACCCATAACTCAAGGTCAAAGGTTGACGCCTAGGGGTGGGGCCCAGGGTCAGAGGTCAAAATCTTCAAAGACAAAGGTCAAGGGGTCACAATCAATCAAAAATTATGACATTCGGTGTAGCATAATAACTACTAGCTAGCGATGCAAACTTGGGCTAAGCTAGGCTACTTGACACACAAAACACAACTGTTCCTAATCCACAAATAGACTACATGATAGATGGTGTGCCAGCTGTAAAACACCATAAATCAAAGCCTGGATATTATCCAGCCAATCTGACAGAAAACAACGCGAGTGGGTTGGGGACGCCTCACGCTCACAACACACCTCCCCTGGTGCGGAGAAAACATTACACACAGACCAACCCAGCAGATATAACTTTGATCGCAGCTTACCTTTTTTTTTTAAACATGGTCAAAATCCATGGAAAACAACATCCACTGAGAAGACAAATCCATTGTTTAAATCCATCATGTGCCGGCGGGCTAGCCTAATCTATCAAAGTGCAAAGTTGTCCGGAGGTTGACATTCAATTTTAAGTGTCGCTGTGGGTAGGCTATTAGTAGGGTGACCAGACGTCCGGTTTATACCAACCACTATGAAATTGTCCCGGTTAAACAGTTAAAATGCTGACAGCTAAATGGTGTAAAAGTGTGACTGTATTGTAGAGGATTCCAACAGCGGGACGTACAACTAGCTAGCACTTCGTCATTCACTGCTGTTGTCGATAAAATAACACAGACGTGAATAAAGGTTGCGTTTACTTAAAACTGGTAAAACTTGTGGTGCATTTATAGTTGTTGTAAAATACCCATTTTTGTTGTTTAACATATCATAGCTTTAAAAAAAAATAGTGAGAATTATTCCATATAAATTATTTTGAATAATTAATGTTTTATAAGTCAAACTAACATTTAATGTACAAATTAAACCAGTATTAAATGTTACTACAAATAAGACAATGAACAGGGGGTACAAATTGTTTCGGTAACACTTTACAATATGGTTCATTAACCTGTTAAGCTGCACCCCCACTTTGGGGCTCACAGCTGAAAACGACCTACCTGAATTAAAACAATTATAGCTCCTGAGAACAGTGTGCTACAGGCACAATTAAGGTATCTTTGGAAAGAAGACACTTGGGACTCTAATAAAAAGCAATCAGAGTTGATATTTCTCAAACAGATAAAAAATTATAATAGTTGAAATGCCTCAAAAATTATTTGCACTACACAGAATGTTGTATTATTTCATGTAAAAATATATGAAAATAGACCTGGAGGAATCCAGTTCAGTTATGGATTGAAAGCCACACGACTTATCAGTTTATAGTTCAAGTTTGAGGAAGATATAATGAAAAATGTGGTTCCTGCAAGCTTTTTTCCAAGACTATGTCTGTTCCATTTCTCCCTCCGCCTGCTTGAGGCACATCCCCAGAAATGACATCTCCCAACTAAAACAATTGCAGTTACTGAACAATTTGCACTACATGCACAATTAAGGTATCTTTGGAAAGAAGACACTTGGGACTCTACTAAAAAGCAATCAGAGTTGATATTTCTCAAACAGATAAAAAATTATAATAGTTGAAGTGCCTCAAAAATTATTTGCACTACACAGAATGTTGTATTATTTCATGTAAAAATATATGAAAATAGACCTGGAGGAATCCAGTTAGTTAATGAATTGAAAGGCACAAGTCTCATCAGTTTATATTTAAAATTTGACGAAGATATCATGAAAAATGGGGTTCCTGCATGCTTTTTTCTAAGAATATGTCCAGGTGCCAAGAAACCTACAGGAGACTTGATAACCTAATGTTATGAAGGGTACTGCAAGCTGTTTTAGCCATCATATATGATGCTTGAATGCCTTTTCAACTATAAAATAATAGGCAGAACCATAAGACTTTGTATAAGTGATTTATTTGTACAACAGAACTTATAAAAATATAATAAAAATGAAATATTAATAAAAAAAGAGCTAAACTTCTTTGCAACTGAAAATACAACAAGTAATATAAGTATAATAACTATAAATATAACTAGTAATATAAATAACAATATAATATAAATATATAGCTATAAAAACACACACAATTTGCAAATGTAAAAAAAAAAAAACATTTACTGGCCTTTTACTGGCCGATTCAGGTCTACAACAGCAAGTGCAGATCTTGAAGAATCTGAAAGCTTTCTTCTCTTTTCTGCTGGTTGGCTGGTGCTTGGATGCCATAGCTCATCTGAAGACTCAACCTGATGCCTGTAGAATGGCAAGGAAAGGAAAGAGAATTAGCACTGCATGTATTATTTCTGTATAGTTTGCCCATTCAATCAACAATCACACTGTCATCATTCACTCTAATTACAGGCCATCCCATGAACAATGAAACTGATGGGCAGTCGGTTAGACAGCATTCATATTGACGGCCACCTATACATTCTCACACAGCCCAAGCATTAATCTAACGGCCGGCTATACAGTGAGCATTCATATTGACGGCCACCTATACATTCGCACACAGTCCTACAATCAATCTAATGGCCGGTGATACAGTGAGCATTCATATTGATGGCCAGCGATAAAATCAACAATCACACAGATGGTCGGCCGTCCAGAACTTTTCTTTCTGTTTTTTGTAGCACAGGGGAAAAAAAATGCATTTTATATATTATATATATATTTTTTTTCCTGTGTGTGCTTGAAAAAATGCTAAATATCAGTATATGTATAATCTATACTGGTATATTGTCATTTTTCTAGCACACAGAAAAACATAAAATAAATACAGTCTCAATATATATATATATATATATATATATATATATATATATATATATATATATATATATATATATATATATATAAACATTTAAATGTGTTATATATATATATATGTTTTATTTACACACACATGGGGAAAAATTATATATAATTTCCCCCCATGTGTGCTAGAAAAAATGCTAAATATCAGTATATGTATAATCTATACTGGTATATTGTAATTTTTCTAGCACACAGAAAAACATAAAATAAATACAGTCTCATATATATATATATATATATATATATATATATATATATATATATATATATATATAAACAATTACATGTGTTATATATATATGTTTTATTTACACACACATGGGGAAAATTATATATAATTTTTCCCCATGTGTGCTAGGAAAAATGCAAAATATCAGCATATGTATAATGCATACTGGTATATTGCATTTTTTTCTAGCACACAGAAACAATAAAATAAATACACATTCTCACACACATTCTAAATATACATAAACAACTACACATAGCAACTCACCGGTATATTATTGGATCAACTTCTCTGTCAACAATATCACCGTCATCGCTGTCTTGACTCTCCACATCGCTGCTTCGAGTGAGCTCCAATAAAGCATCTTCAGCACAATACAAACTTCTTTTGACGATCCATTGGATAATAAATTCCATCCAGTTAGTAAGATTAGCAAACAGTTACTACAAAGAGACCGTCTGTACTAGCCCGTTAGCTCGTACCTGCCAAATGACAGGGAGGGGTTGGGTGTGTCACAGTGGGTGTCACAGACTGCAGCATCTCGTGGGAGAGCGCGCCACATTCAAATGAATAAATATTCACGCCCATGTGACAAATATACACATGAGAGGTCTCGTTGGAATCGTGTGTTCATTGGCTACATTTTCTGTCAGTCATGACGATTCAATGCTTTTATTGGCTCCAGATAAACAGACATTATCATTGGATGAGCACGTCATGACATCAGCTAAAACTAGTGCTATGTTTGGATATTTTTGACTATATCGCGGCTATCTTTGCATGTTTTTGAGTGGGGTTAGTTGTATTATGTTCGTAACATTCAAAGGTATAAACCCATGCCACTTTATGCTACCGGGAGACGGTTTTTGGTGCATTATTTTATTGCATAACAGTCTAGTATGATACTCCGCTCCGCAGAAATGCGATGTAAACAAAGGATTAACCATCAATATTACACCGTTATTGTTTCGTTGGATTAAAATGCTCTATGGGATGTTATTCAGTGGACCCTCACCTTTCCATTCATTCTGGAACTTTTATCAGTGGATGCGTGTGTGGCTCGTAATTATGAAACTACTGGTATGTGGTCTTTTTTTCTTATCAATTGTTTTGATGTGTATTGCTTACATTCATGCAAAAATACAGCCGTTATAAGCTTTTCATTGAAAAACAGTGGTCTGTCCTCGATGCTTGAGGTTTAGACCTTTAGAATGATATATAGTTTGTCAAGATTAATGATGTTTTTTTACGTTAAATCTATTAACAAACATTACACTCGTGCTAAAAATAGCGCTTCAACCCGTGCACGCGCTCATGCAGCTTAAGGGGTTAATGTATTAACTAACATGAACTAACCATGAGCAATATATTTGTTATTGTATTTGTTAATCTTTGTTAACGTTTAATAATAATAATAATAATAATAATAACGCTGTTCATTGTTAGTTCATGTTAGTTCACAGTGCATTAACTAATGTTGATAATATTTTATTAAAGTATTAGTAAATGTTGAAATTAACATTAACAAAGATTAATAAATGCTGTATACGTGCAGTTCATTATTAGTTCATGTTAACTAATGTAGTTAACTAATGTTAACTAACGAACCTTATTGTAAAGTGTTACCGATGTAAAGACACCATCTTGTCTACAATGATATTCATTAGCTGCATGTGTCTAATTAATTTTCTTTTCTACATTTCAGTTTCTTCCGAGTCTATTCCTGGGGTTGTTGCACAAAATGCAGAGAGCATGCCCCCCGCGAAACTAGAGGCAAAAGAGTGGACAATTCTTCACAGTTTTCTCGACATCAGTGGATTCAGCGATGATCTGTTTTATGGAACAGATGAGCTGTTCACCACGAGCACACCAGACCCCACTCCTCTGCCACTAATGACACCAGAGCCTGTGATTGCCCATGTCACGGCCCCAGACCCAGTTCTTCCACCAGTCACACCAGCCTCAGCTCCAGAGAACCCACCACTGTCTGTCCTTGTGTCAAACGGTCAAGCACACTCTCCTGCTCCACCATCAGAGCCTACAAATAGACCACCAATGAGGGGACCATCTGGAGCTAAATGCCGACGGCAGTGCTCTGGAAAATTTTCAGAAGACAGGTGGCTAGAAATCTGGTCTGAGTACGGTAATATGACGTATACACAGAAACGGGCCTTTATCTTTGCCTCAGTCAACCAGGTTCCAACGGAAAAGGTCTCTGCCAATCCCAGTCGGCAGCGGAGCAGGTCATTTGTCTACAAGCTGCAGGATACCCACAAGACCCCGCAGCAGGTGTGCAAGCTATTCTATCTTTCCACACTAGGCTTTCATCCCACCAATAATAGCATAGTTCTCTCAGTCATGGGCAAAGCAATTACAACTGCTCTAGCTCCACCCAACGACATGAGAGGGAGACACGAGCCAGCAAACAAACTGGACTTGCAACCATTGATTGACCACATAGAAACCATCCACCCATCAGTCAGACACTACCGGAAGGAGCATGCACCATTCCGGCGCTATCTCCCAAGTGATGTCACAGTCAAGCTCATGTTTGCTGACTTCATTGAAAAAGGGAACTGCTGCTTTTATGAGACTTACCGTAAAACAGTGAAGTCGAAGAACATAAGCTTTACCAAGCTTGGAGAAGAGGAGTGCGAGTGCTGTTTGCTCCAGGACCAGCATGTGAGGGCTGATCACCAGGGGGAGGCTGCAGAAAATTGCCCTCAGTGCGAGAGGTGGCATAAACACCAAACCGAAGCAGCTGAGACCCGACTGCACTACAGGTCGGAAAAAGACAAGGACTGGCCTGGTGACACATCTGTCACAAGCGTTGACCTGCAGAAAGTTATCATGCTCCCACGCATGCCAGGTGTGAAGTCAGCAGTGTTCACCCGACGAATATCCACATACCATGAGACCTTCGCGTCAGTGGGCAAAAAACAAAACAAAAGAAAAACCATCTCTGTTGTCTGGCATGAGGGAATTGCAGGGCGGAATGCCAAAGAAATCACATCGGCGTATGCAGCAGCACTAGAAAAAGAGCGGGACATCAGGCATGTTATATACTGGGTGGATAATTGTAGTGCCCAAAATAAAAACTGGTGTCTGTTTTCTTCACTGCTGACATTGGTAAATTCTGAAACAATATCAGCTGAAGATGTCACTTTGAAGTTTTTCGAGCCAGGGCACACCTTTATGAGCGCCGACAGCTTCCATCATGGTGTGGAACAAGAAATGAGGCACAGACCTGGAGGAGTGGTTTTTGATTTTGATGACTTTTTTCAGTGGTGGCCAATTCCAACTCTAGGAAAGTGGAGGTGGTGGAGTTGAAGAATGATAACATCAGGGCAT
>JARQWZ010004455.1:0-50000 GCA_033150135.1 Gobio occitaniae | reverse complement strand
ATGATCTTCTCTGCTGTCAGTAGATTCAGTTCTGAAGCTCTCGATGTGTGTTTCAGTGTTTCCTGCTAGTGCTTTTGTCATGAATGTGATGAGATGCTGACTTCCTTTTCCTTTGTCTTCTGCTGCTGTATGTGCCACAGGTACTACTGAATCAGAGAGAGAGAGAGAGAGAGAGAGAGAAAGATCAACAAAATAAAAGCAATCTAGCTGGCACAACACAGAACTGCTGTCATATATAGAGTTTGGTTGAGCATGTTTTTCCCACTGTAAGATCAATTGTCATGAGTTCCTCTTTATCACGCTCCTGGCTTTAAATTGAAAAAACTATTATAATAACATGAAGTAGTAAGTGAACACACTTCTCACAAATTCATTTTACTTCCTGTCTCGATTTCCCCCAATTTCTACATTCTTGTTCTCTATTCAAGTATTCATCAGAGCTGCCAAACTGTAGGCATTTTGACATCAAAGTATGTTGGTATGATTTGTCACTCTAAACTACTCAAAAACCTGGAGACGCCTCTGTACACGTGCAGTACTCAAATCAACCAACAGCAAAAGAAGAGTTCGACCAATCAAAGAGCGGGGTTCATGATTGACAAATGAGTAAGGCCTATCATTAGAAAGAGACGAAAACTAAAAGTTGTTCCAAACATTAAAGAGAAGATATTAAAGAGTGTGGTAACCAAACAGTTGATGGACTCCATTGACTTCCACATTGGGGAAAAAGGTTTTATGGAAGTCAATGGAGTCCATCAACTCTTTGGTTACCAACATTCTTCAATATTTTCTTTTGTGTTGAGCAGGAGAAAGAAATTCTTGTTTTGGAACAGCTTGAGGGATCAACTTCCTCTTGGCTTGTTCTTGCCGTAACAAACATTCTTTATAAACACACTGCCACGGCAGCCACAGCAAAACTAATGTTAAAGAGTCAAGAGCAATAAATAAAGCAAACACTACAAACTTTATTATTTTCAATAAAACAACACCAGCATGAACTTCTGTACACGTATGAAAGAAATAATGTCAAACTGGTTTGTAAACTGGTTCCACACTCAGTGTGGCTGAAGTCAGTTGTAGTTCTTGTGTTTCTCTGTCATTCAGTGATTCTGTTTGTCAGGTGATCATGTTCATTCACTCTGTCAAGTGGACAGTATTAGTGAACTAGTGTAGGGGATAGTGAATGAGGGTATGGGGTGTGATTTGGGACACAGCCTCTGAGTGTTGACTTTGAGCACTGTTAACTCAGAGTATATTCCTGTATGCTATTTTCTCAAAAACGACAAATATTACACAGAATGCATTGTTTTCTACGGTATATTACTGTTTTAATGGAAAATAGTGTTACTGTCAGAATTTGGCTGTTTTTTACAGCAAGGTTTTACAGTGCAGATTGTATAAGCACACATTATAAAATGCAATATTAATGATTTTTATCAAGTGTATTAAAAATGTTGACATTTTAGGTAACGCTTTAGATTACGGCCCGGAAAGTACTGCGTAAGTAAAGAGAATTTACAGCATATTTTTCAGTAATTATAGTGTAACTATAAAGTAAGTACGTGTAGGTATAAGGGAACAATATGTAATATTGTGTTGTTTATTGTACTTACCCTGTAACTACACGAAACAAGAGGGGAACAAGAACCACTTTAATTTACAGCCCGTAGATACATACTTACCCTGTAACTACACTGATAATTACCCCTTAATTAAAAAATACTTACAGTATAAATATTTTGTTAATTTTCCTGATAGTTACCCCTTTATTCCCCCAATATTACATATTGTTCCCTTATACCTACACGTACTTACTTTATAGTTACACTATAATTACCGAAAATGATGCTGTAAATTCTCTTTACTTAGGCAGTACTTTCCGGGCCGTAGTCTAAAGCGTTACCACATTATATTATAATATAGCCCAGTGCAGTGCAAGTGAAATTTTTGAATTTTAATAACTAGAGTTATGAAGATATGCGTGTGTTTGTGTGTATCTTGCAGACTGTCGATGTCACGTAGAGGAGAAAAACACTTTTTGGGGCTGTTACAGATTCAACCCCTAGAAATAACTAGATTTGAGACAGAAATCCCTTCCGTCAAATCCTGTGTCCGGTTACGTCACACTGATGGTACTCAAATACATTTCCAAGGTTGGCAGGTCTGTATTCATGGATACATTTAGTTTAGCAAAAAATACTACAGAAAACTCTATGTTAACCCTGACATGAGGGAAATGCAGCCTCCTTTTCAAATGCAGTTAAACATACATTTGCAACACGCCATCATCATCAGCATCACAAATGCATTGATTTACTCCCCATTTGTATTTAAACATTTCCATGTCATTGACCAGTCATAGTAAGTAAATTCTATTTTTATCCGTGATTTTAGTAAACCATTTAAAATATTTTTCCATGAAAGCCATAAATAAAAAATGATTAAAACATGAATATCCCTCCTATTTCTACTATATTTTGGGCCATAGATGACTAAAACTGGTGTAAAAACTTGAGCAAAACTATGAAAGAGTGGCTGAAGCCTTTTATACTTCAAAAATGGTTTCCTGTTCTCCACATAAAGGGCAACCCTTCCCCACCTGTGGATCAAGGTGTGCTCTGTATCTGTTTGTAGCTATAAATCCATGTTCAATTCTCCACTGAAGATCTCCAGACCTTTTCTCAAGCGGTGGTTTGAACAAGGACCTCCAGCTGCCTTTAGGGGAAGCGCCTAGCCTGAACATCTCCAGTCATTTGGATTATTTGACACTCTCTAGTTTTTCCAAGTGCCATGTTTTAACACACAGAGTATACATGGCTTTATTTCCAGCATCACAAAACAAAAACAACTGAGGTGTCTTAAAAGATAGCAGGCTCTCTTCCTTTTCTTGCCATATTCCAGTCTCAGCAGAGACACTCTGGAAACACACATGTATCCACCTCCTCATCAAAAGAGTCCAATGCCAGTCTATAGTCCTGTGGCAGAGATTCAACACTTTCTGTGAAAATTTCCCAGTTTTAAAGCAAAGTTTTCCGTAGTTATCCATCCTTTTGTTTCCAATAGATGTCCAATTTCAACCCGTTCTCACTCCCAAGACGTCAAAATCCGAAGCAAAAGTTTAGCATCTTCACAATGAAGACGCAAAGGCACCCCCAGCCGTCACTATATCGACATGCTGGGTACTCCATTAATTTCAGTTGTTTACCCAATGCGTCAGATCAAGACGCATTTTATTCTTTGCATTTGTAAAAGCAGACATGATTTTATTAATGTTTTATTAATATTTATAGGCTACTTTTATATTTTGGAGCAACTAACCCAACTCCAACCCTAAACCTACCCACTTCTAAACAATATAAAACACGTAACAGGCAAATACAAATACAGTCACAGGTATTTATTGCAAAAACTGACCAAAAACAGTATAAAACTATTAACTCATGTTGCATTCCAAGTCTTCTGAAGTCACACGATGTCTTCATGTGTAGAACAGAGTTGATCTTAATGTTTTAATTGCTTAGATGATGATCCCGCCGCTCCGTGAACGCACAACTCTTTAGCATGACGCGATCGGACACAAGACACACGAGAGCTAATGCCATTTTACAATCAAAGCTGACGTAATGACGCAATTGGTCACAAGACATACGAGAGCCAATGCAATTTCACTATGAAAACTGACGTAACGGGCGGCAATTTTTGAAATGTAATGTGTTCATGATCTTCGGCGGATTGAGACGCTGGTCGCTTTTGCGGATTTCCTTCACACAAATCAATCGCTTGGCCTGAGAACACTTGGAATATTTGTACTTTTTGAATAAATTGTGCTGCAGTCGTATCTGCCTGTTATATCCTGTGTTTTATATCATATAACACACACATGGGTAGGTTAAGGGATGGGATGGGGTTAGGTTACATGTTAAAACGTGTCTAAATAGCGTAAATAAAATAAATATAAATAAAATTATGCTGGCTGATTAAATAGAGAATCACACTCCAACATGTCATAATGGCAAAATCATAACCCAATATATGATTCGTTGATAACGTTCCCATGCCCAACACGTTTGTGTATGATGCCAAAGGTTTCTCATTGAAATGAATGGAGCACCCAGCGTGTCGATATAGTGGCGCCTAGGGGTACCTTTAGCGTCTTCATTGTGACGCGGAAGACACTTGACCATGCTTCGGATTTTGACGCCTTGGGAGTGAGAATGGGTTGCCAATTTTTATTATATTTGATTTCCACATGGCTTTTCTGAAAGTATCTGATTAAGAAATGTCCAAATCCAATTCAAGATTAAAAAGTAGTGGTTCTTCTTTCAGCCATAATCTCTGTGTCTCATTTACATTCAGTGAAAACTCAAACAGTGTCCATGATTTTAAAATTGA
Source organism: Gobio occitaniae (assembly GCA_033150135.1). Taxonomy (NCBI): domain Eukaryota; kingdom Metazoa; phylum Chordata; class Actinopteri; order Cypriniformes; family Gobionidae; genus Gobio; species Gobio occitaniae. Next base: position 45,608 of record JARQWZ010004455.1, on the reverse strand, counting down.
TCTGTTAAAAGAGCTATGTCCAGAAATATCCAGTTTATTAATATCCATGAGGAAAAGATGGCGATCTAGACCCATGTTTCCTGCTCTCCTCGGGAGGGCACAAGCAACTCCAGCCCAGCTCACATCCTCTTTGTAGAGCAGTCTCTGTGTCGTCTGCATTCTGAAGGCCTTTATTCTTGATGCTACATCAATCAGTCCCTGGCCTTCCTGTATAGGCAGATACAGCGCCACCGCCTTCAGCCAGTGATGTCCCGACCAGAAAAACTCCACTAGTCGCTTCTAGATTTCTCTCAGCTCATCAGGAGGCTCAAGTATTGCCATTTTGTGGCATAAAAAAGATGCAACCAAATTATTACAAACCAGTACTCTCCCCCTGTAGGATAGCTGGGGTAGCAACCATGTCCAATTAGACAACCAAGCACACACTTTCTCCACTAGGCCCTCCTGGTTATTTCTTGTATACTCTTTATCTTTACACCTTCACTGTCTAATACCAGTTAAATGTTTTTTTAAGACGGAACCTCTTTTGTTGTGAGAGTTCCTCATAACTACTTGTTTTTCTTACTTTCATCACAGAAGTAACACATTTTTCAGTGTCAGGGAAATAATCACCAATGTCAACCCCAGCTTTTCCTTTAGTCTTATCTAGGAAAGCATTAAACTCTTCAACAGTGTATAGATCATTTTCACCCTCCCCAGATAGCACACATAAGTCGGGCCGATGTCGACCCGATGCACAAAGTTCCATTGGCAAGACGTAGCTCAGAGAGCGTTTGCTAATTGGGAAAATGTTGCCGAGACATAATAAAGCCCTTCTGAAGCGAATCGATGCGTTTGTGTAAGAAAAATATCCATATTTAAACTTACACAAACACGTCGATTCACTTCAGAAGGCCTTTATTAACACCCCAGAGCTGCGTGGAGCAGTTATATGATGGGCAGATGCACTTCTTATGGACTTCAAAAACAGAGCAACTATGAATCCAATTCTAATGCTTGGATTAGCCTGGACTTTTGTAATATAACTGCGATTTTATTAGTCTGAAAGAAGAATGTCATATACACCTAGGATGACTTGAGAGTGAGTAAATTATGGGCTAATTTTCATTTTTGGGTGAACTATCCCTTTAAGGCAGTTGCATGCTCAAAAGTTGTTGGGTTTGCCGTAGCCCCAGGGCCCTACATGTTCTTAATCTGGGCCTGTTTACAACCGGTTATTTTACTCTCAAATAATCATCTTAGACAAGATGTCATGATTACTGTTTGATAAAGCAAAATGGTTGTATGTTTTCCTCTCATTTTACCATTCCGACTGTTGTATAATGAATCAATTATATTAATAAAACGATGTGTAGTCCATCTGGATGGTGATGGGTGTTATTTATAGCGATAATAGGCCTAATGATAATTTTTATTCCCAAAAACGTTTTATTTAAAAGTTCACAACTGCTAATGTTTTTCAACATTGGTATTAATGCCAGTGGAAGTTTGGAGCTCTTCAGCTGTGGAATCAGCAGAGCGTTGGTGATTTTTACGCACCATGCACCTCAGAACTCTGTGACTTTTCTTGGTCTTCTGCTTCGTGTCTGAGTTGCTGCTGTTCCTAAACCTAATCCAATGAATATTTCTTACAGCTGACTGTGGAATATCTAGCAGGGATGACATTTCACAAACTGATTTGTGGCAAAGGTGGCATCCTATCACAGTACCACACTTGAATTCATTGATCTCTGTAAATGCAGATGGCATGTTTAGGTGATTGATTCTATACACCTGTGCCAATGGGTCTGATAGAAACACCTGAATTCAATAATTAAGGGGCGTGTCCCAATACTTCTGTACATATAGTGCACTTCACTTCCCTTTTCTCACAGATGCTGATGTCTTTCACAAATGATATAACCATCAGACATGTTTCACACAAAAATACACAAACTGTCAACTTGTGCTTCTGAGCATCTTGAAACTCTCAGGATTTTATATTGATTTAAATATGATCTTCAAACAAGTTTGGGCAAAGAATGATCCAGAACAAAGCGGGAAATCATTTAATGCACACTTTAATGTATTTTCCCACTTTTACCTTGGTTACATGAATGGACAAGTTAAAGCTGTCATTGACGTTTGCAGAGCAAAATTTGACTGTGAAAAAATAATTTGATTAATTTCCATTAGTTGTTTTTGTGGCGAGCAGCGAGGCCGAGGGACCGTGAGGGCGGGACGAGGCGGCGCTCATCAGAGAGGATGAGCGCCAGCTGCGAGCCGCAGCGATCTCGGCCCTTGCGGAGGAGTGAGGGAGTATAAAGGAGGAGCGACGACAGTGAGGGACGAGAGAGGACCAGGCCTGGATTTTGTGTTTGTTTGTATGTAGGCGGCAGTCGACCGTGAGGGGCTGTCGCCGCCATTTTATTTTGATTAAATGTTTTGATTGTCCGCCGGTTCCCGCCTCCTTCTTCCCGTACAAACAACCTTTACTACAGTGGTGCCGAAGCCCGGGAGGAAGGAGGGACATGCTGTCGAGGAGCCCTCGCAGCTGAGGGGGATCGCGGTGCCGCGGAGTTCGGGCAGCGCGGAGGAGAGAAGTCCGCGACCGGCTGCCCGAAGCGGTGGTGCTGGAGCGGATGAAGATCGGTGGGACGGAGAGCTCGCTGCCGCGCCCCTGGGTCGAGGTGGGGTGGCTGCCGTCCGCGAGGGGGCGAAGGAGTCCCCAGCGCTTGCCTGGAGCCGGAGCCTGCTGTCGTCCGCCGCATAGGGGAGGAGCAGGGAGCGCGGGATGGGGATTCGCTTCCGGCCGCCCTCAGAAGGAGGAGCCACCGCCGGCCGCCAGGGGGCGGAGGAGTCTCGGGCCGTCCACCGAGCGTCCAGTGCCACCGCATGGCACCGCGAAGAAGAGCCTCTCGGCTGGCTGAGGACCGAGCGGCAGTGTGTCTGGGAACCGGACCAGAATTTTTTTTTCTTTTTCTTTTCTCCTCTCTCCACTCTCTCGTCTCTGTCGCTCCTCATGCTCCCCGCTCCGTTCTCTCACCTCGCTGTTCTTACCCCCAGGTCCCGCGGCCGCCGTGATCGGCCCCCCCGGGGAGGGGGGGGGGGGGAGTAGAGCGCAGACTCGGGAGTGCCCCCCGGCCTGCGAAGGGCGTTGGGGGTATGTGGCGAGCAGCGAGGCCGAGGGACCGTGAGGGCGGGACGAGGCGGCGCTCATCAGAGAGGATGAGCGCCAGCTGCGAGCCGCAGCGATCTCGGCCCTTGCGGAGGAGTGAGGGAGTATAAAGGAGGAGCGACGACAGTGAGGGACGAGAGAGGACCAGGCCTGGATTTTGTGTTGTTTTATTTTGTGTTCACTGCAGTCGTCCGTGAGGGGCTGCAGCTTTTTATTTTCATTTTGTGTTTGTTTGTATGTAGGCGGCAGTCGACCGTGAGGGGCTGTCGCCGCCATTTTATTTTGATTAAATGTTTTGATTGTCCGCCGGTTCCCGCCTCCTTCTTCCCGTACAAACAACCTTTACTACAGTTTTATCTACAGGTCATTAGAGTAGTGGAGTGAGTCAAAAGCAGTGAGTTACATTTATTTCATCATTTATTTGAATGCATTTTAGGGTGTTTCTCGAACAGAAGTTTTCATCCTTCCTTGTCCAGTCCTTCTGGGGCTTGTAGGCTAGTGTCCTCCGGTTGAGAAACACCTTTAGTGTTGTGATGTTGTGGAGATGGTCATGTAAATCTCCATCCATTAGCCCAAAAACCGGATACTAATAAATTGGTCAAAAGGAATTCTGCGTGTAAGCCTTTTCAGCCTTTCGGTGAAGTTCTCTTAATTTATTGATATCTCATTTTAAATCTGACTCCATTAATAATTTTATCTGACTCCAATTCTAAGTGACTCCATAAAGTGTGCTACATTTAGAGTTTATCAGCTGATTTTACGATTAGTTGCGATTTAATTTAGATCGTTGATTTTCTTTGTATCTTCCTAGTTTTTATATTCGTTCATCGAGAGACCCTAAATCGCATAGAGACATAACGCGTCCGGATTTCGCGCGCTCACGGGCACAAAACGGTTACTTCTGTGATTAGTCAGAGGGTGCAGGGTGAATATTTTACCTTTAAGTGGTTGCACATGCTCACTCAACAAAAAGTGTAATTTTAGTAATATTCACGGACTACAACGTGCTAATCCAGCGATAGTCAGAAATCGGAATATCGCGTACGCTGCGCTCCATGCTTCAGTCGTACCGTCATCGGTGTGATCTATCATAACCCTAGATTTTGCGGTAATAAAGGAGTCTACATCGATCCATACTAGAATAATGATTTCAGAATCATACAAGAGAAATCAAGGTTAACATTTATTTTGGCCAGACAGGAAAAGTAAATACGTAGACAAGAATCCATGGTACACAACTGATCAGCGTAAAAACATAAAACACAATTGCAAAGAAATATGAAAATAATTTAAAAGAGTCATCATGTCTGGCACATCTACATGCAGTTTGCACGGGGGGTCTGAATACAGAATATTCCCCCAGAGAGTTAGAACATCCAGCCTTAAATACTTCAACTAGAACAAAAGGGCTGTAAATATTTGCAACACCCCCACCTGGTTTTGGGGGAGTGGATCAGATATCTTTGAAGAGACTACTCAAAGGAGAACTGAATTCTCATTAGTTTTCCAATCTTTCTAATACTACCAGTGACTGCAGTGAAACTGAGACCATTTTACCATTCGCACTGAGATCTTTAAAAAGACATCAAACATGAAAAGGATAAAACAATAGATTTACAAAATACATCACTGATATATCTGCCTTTGGTGACTTGAAACCAGGACAAGGAGAGGGCAGAATGGGGAGGGGGGAGGAATGTTTGTCAGGGTGTTGTCACAGTTTCTGTGAGATCTTTTTCTCAAGATTAGTGACTTTTATTGTTCAATTACTGAGGTGTGTATCTCAGCTTTTGTCTTAGCACCAAAACCGACTCTTACAGTCATGAGTTTGAGGCTCCCTCTAGTGTTCAGATTATGTTCAGCACCACAGACAGCGGCTGATCACCTGACTGAGATTCATCACGACACACACACACACACACACACACACACACACACACACACACACACACACACACACACACACACACTCACACTCACAGACAGGAGATTCTGATTTGGTAAGAACATAGTTACTAATGTGATTTGATGCTAAAATAATAACACTGCACTGTCATAAACATTTTTTTTTATTTTGTTCATAATGATATACAAATACATAAATGAAGTATCTTGAGCAGATTATGTAAGTCACTTCCACAAATACAATGTGCAACGACATATCGGCTACATATGTTAATAAATTAAATTAGCTCAATAGGGAATTATATGCATTTGTATTTAATTATTCATAATTAATTGTAATGTGTTATGATCAAATTATATATATATATGCTAAATCAGTTCACAACAGATTTCAAATCGACGGATCCATTCGTCCAATGAAACGAGTTTTATTCTTTCTATCAAATCTTCAGGAAGATTATCATTCTGGCTGTGAAGAATAACTTTCTGAACTATTAGAATATTAATTAAAGTACTCAACGATACTATATGAAAGCTTGTAGCAAAATCTGAACATTAAAGTGACTATGGTTTGTGAGCGGCAACAATGACAATCAAACTTGGATACAAAGGTTTTAATAGATGGAAACTACGAATGCATATGACTAAACAAGAATATATATATATATATATATATATATATATATATATATGTACAGAATAACGAAAAGTAGAGAATGAAAAAGAGAAAGAAAGAAAGAAAGATCAAGGAATGGCAATTTCACAAACAGTTAACCACGAGAGCCAGCAAAGAATAATATCACCTTTAACAGGGGCAGAAATTAAACGCATCTAAAGGTCGATAAGAACGGTTACTTGCATTGGGTTTTGTGCTGAGGAAAGATGTGTGTGTTGGAGCTTCTCAGACCATTCGTGAGCTGGAGCTTTCTCTTGGTTCTTCCAGAGCTCGTGTTGTCGATCCGCTGGAAGTTTGAAGATGGTTAGCTTGAAAGTGAATGTTGCCGGAAGGTGGGAGCGCTGAGATGGAGAGCGCTGAGATGGAGAGAGCGCTGAGATGGAGAGCACGCTGAGATGGAGAGAGAGAGCGCTGAGATGGAGAGAGCGCTGAGATGGAGAGAGCGCTGAGATGGAGAGAGCGCTGAGATGGAGAGCGCTGAGATGGAGAGAGAGAGCGCTGAGATGGAGAGAGCGCTGAGATGGAGAGAGATGGAGAGAGCGCTGAGATGGAGAGCGCTGAGATGGAGAGAGCGCTGAGATGGAGAGAGAGAGTGCTGAGATGGAGAGAGCGCTGAGATGGAGAGCACGCTGAGATGGAGAGAGAGAGCGCTGAGATGGAGAGAGCGCTGAGATGGAGAGCGCTGAGATGGAGAGAGAGAGCGCTGAGATGGAGAGAGCGCTGAGATGGAGAGAGATGGAGAGAGCGCTGAGATGGAGAGAGAGAGCGCTGAGATGGAGAGAGCGCTGAGATGGAGAGAGAGAGCGCTGAGATGGAGCACGCTGAGATGGAGAGCGCTGAGATGGAGAGAGAGAGCGCTGAGATGGAGAGAGAGAGCGCTGAGATGGAGAGAGCGCTGAGATGGAGAGCGCTGAGATGGAGAGAGCGCTGAGATGGAGAGCGCTGAGATGGAGAGAGCTGAGATGGAGAGAGCTGAGATGGAGAGAGAGAGCGCTGAGATGGAGCACGCTGAGATGGAGAGCGCTGAGATGGAGAGAGAGAGCGCTGAGATGGAGAGAGAGAGCGCTGAGATGGAGAGAGCGCTGAGATGGAGAGCGCTGAGATGGAGAGAGCGCTGAGATGGAGAGCGCTGAGATGGAGAGAGCGCTGAGATGGAGAGAGCTGAGATGGAGAGAGCTGAGATGGAGAGAGAGAGCGCTGAGATGGAGAGAGCGCTGAGATGGAGAGAGCGCTGAGATGGAGAGAGAGCGCTGAGATGGAGAGAGAGCGCTGAGATGGAGAGCGCTGAGATGGAGAGAGAGCGCTGAGATGGAGAGAGAGCGCTGAGATGGAGAGAGCGCTGAGATGGAGAGAGCGCTGAGATGGAGAGAGCGCTGAGATGGAGAGAGCGCTGAGATGGAGAGAGCGCTGAGATGGAGGGCGCGCTGAGATGGAGAGAGCGCTGAGATGGAGAGAGCGCTGAGATGGAGAGAGCGCTGAGATGGAGAGAGCGCTGAGATGGAGAGAGCGCTGAGATGGAGAGAGCGCTGAGATGGAGGGTGCGCTGATATGGAGAACGCTGAGATGGAGAGAGCGCTGAGATGGAGGGTGCGCTGAGATGGAGAGAGCGCTGAGATGGAGAGAGCGCTGAGATGGAGAGAGCGCTGAGATGGAGGGTGCGCTGAGATGGAGAACGCTGAGATGGAGGGCGCTGAGATGGAGAGAGCACTGAGATGGAGGGTGCGCTGAGATGGAGGGTGCGCTGAGATGGAGAGAGCGCTGAGATGGAGAGAGCGCTGAGATGGAGAGAGCGCTGAGATGGAGAGAGCGCTGAGATGGAGAGAGCGCTGAGATGGAGAGAGCGCTGAGATGGAGGGTGCGCTGAGATGGAGAACGCTGAGATGGAGGGCGCTGAGATGGAGAGAGCGCTGAGATGGAGGGTGCGCTGAGATGGAGAACGCTGAGATGGAGGGCGCTGAGATGGAGAGAGCGCTGAGATGGAGAGAGCGCTGAGATGGAGAGAGAGAGCGCTGAGATGGAGAGAGCGCTGAGATGGAGAGAGAGAGCGCTGAGATGGAGAGAGCGCTGAGATGGAGAGAGAGAGCGCTGAGATGGAGCACGCTGAGATGGAGAGCGCTGAGATGGAGAGAGCGCTGAGATGGAGAGAGAGAGCGCTGAGATGGAGAGAGAGAGCGCTGAGATGGAGAGAGCGCTGAGATGGAGAGCGCTGAGATGGAGAGAGCTGAGATGGAGAGAGAGAGCGCTGAGATGGAGAGAGCGCTGAGATGGAGAGAGCGCTGAGATGGAGAGAGCGCTGAGATGGAGAGAGCGCTGAGATGGAGAGAGCGCTGAGATGGAGAGAGCGCTGAGATGGAGAGAGCGCTGAGATGGAGAGAGCGCTGAGATGGAGAGAGCGCTGAGATGGAGGGTGCTGAGATGGAGAGAGCGCTGAGATGGAGAGAGCGCTGAGATGGAGGGCGCGCTGAGATGGAGGGTGCGCTGAGATGGAGAGAGCGCTGAGATGGAGAGAGCGCTGAGATGGAGAGAGCGCTGAGATGGAGAGAGCGCTGAGATGGAGAGAGCGCTGAGATGGAGAGAGCGCTGAGATGGAGAGAGCGCTGAGATGGAGAGAGCGCTGAGATGGAGGGTGCGCTGAGATGGAGAATGCTGAGATGGAGAGAGCGCTGAGATGGAGGGTGCGCTGAGATGGAGGGTGCGCTGAGATGGAGGGCGCTGAGATGGAGAAAGCTGAGATGGAGAGAGCGCTGAGATGGAGAGAGCGCTGAGATGGAGAGAGCGCTGAGATGGAGGGTGCGCTGAGATGGAGGGCGCTGAGATGGAGAGAGCGCTGAGATGGAGGGTGCGCTGAGATGGAGAACGCTGAGATGGAGGGCGCTGAGATGGAGAGAGCGCTGAGATGGAGGGTGCGCTGAGATGGAGGGTGCGCTGAGATGGAGGGCGCTGAGATGGAGAAAGCTGAGATGGAGGGTGCGCTGAGATGGAGGGTGCGCTGAGATGGAGGGCTGAGATGGAGAGAGCGCTGAGATGGAGGGCTGAGATGGAGGGTGCGCTGAGATGGAGGGCTGAGATGGAGGGCGCGCTGTGATGGAACTGAGATGTAACCAACAAACTTGAATGAGCAAAGTTGTTCTTGTGTCATTGTCTTTTAAGGCCCATTAACATACGCCCATCTTTTTTTAAATGACCAATCATATGTGTGGACTTGACGACTCCATGTGCCTAATTTATGATGGTGTCAGAATTAGTACAGTTTTACTCAAAGGGCGGTAAACCTAATATGATGCATCTCATAATCACATACTGTGCAGCGATGATTAAGAAAAAGAGAGAGGAACATTTAGATATCAAACAAGGTATAGCTGGATGATATAAAAGCATATACATTCTTTACCCATTAATACAAGCATTTAAAATGACCTAAACATTACTCACACATCATGACTAGTAGAGTATAACATAGGGAACATGCGTACACACAGGGATATATCATATACATTCTGGAATTGTTTAATTATGAGGAAAATGAGGAACATGTCTGTGCTATGTGTATTGGGTTGAGTCCTCAATGTCCAGGCCACTCTGCCCCAGTGGGGATGGGGGAATGTGTTGATAGGGAGAGAGATTGGAATCTATTTGAACTATCAACAGACTCTAACGGTGTTACTGCTATTTAACTGACTCCTTTGTGCCAGGACATTAATTTAAATGCAAAAGTCAAAAAGGCTAAAAGCCTTCTGAAGCTGAGAGCAGAATCGACTCATCGTGATCCAGTCCAGACGCTACAAATGGTTGTGTGTACTGAGCCAATGACAATCTGAAAACGGTCGATCGCTAACATGTATTTGCTGTAATCACTGACTCATAACTGCATATAATGACTCTGATCCTGATTGTTATTAAAGATGAACATCATAAGGACCATCTGTGTCCTTCAGTACATGATGATGATGATGATGATGATGATGATGATGATGATGATGAAGTGACGTGAAGTTCTGTGCTGTTAAATATTAGCGTAAATATTGTCTGAAGAATCAGAGAGGTTTGTAGATAATTGAGGATTAGCATACATCGTGTTACAAGAATCAGAGGGGGTTGTGGGTAATTGGCTGTGAGTGTCTGTAATATCCTCATAATTATAATCATTGTGAGAAACCTGAGGAGAGACAGAACATTCATATATTCAAAAATAGGATAAATATTTAATAATAAACTTTTAGTAATAGTAATTGTACTCACGGCTTCATTGTTTGCTGGTGTCACGTGAGATCTTTTGGAGGAGGAATCAGCGTCTGTCAAAGACAAGAACATTATTGTTTGTTAAATCTCTTCACATATTCATATTTCTCTGTTTTGCTCATCTTTAGTTGTAGCCAGCAGGAGTTAACAAAGGTGTTTTATGAAAAAGGGGAAACAGAAACATCTATACAAATGTGAATGTATCAGTTTGTTTAAAAAGAGCTTTTAAAGAAGGTAAAAATGAAAGAATGAGTTTTACTGTGAGACTGACGCCTCCTGCAGAGAATCACGGTCAGTAACACGAGTCCAGTGATGATCAGAAGCAGAACCACAGACACACTGACCGTCAGTGTAATGTAGTTCACTGTTGAAGATGGAACCCAAGTGCAGTTTATTAACAAACGTGAACTAAATACAAATGAAACAAAGACCTGACCTGACACAGAACATGAACTAAACTTGAACGAGCATAGACAGCGACTCACAGACAACGGTACAGGGACAATACTCGACAAGAGACAATGGAAACATGAGGACCAAACAAAACAAGACCAAACACCTGTGAACAATCAACACAGAACCAATGAGAAGACAGGACTGAGAAACACATGACTTACACAACCAATAAGAACATGACACGTAAGACATGATGGGAAGGGAATCACATGACAAGAACTAGGAAACATGACTGAGTAAACTTCCAAATAAACGACATGAAACATAAACATGACACAAAACCCAAAACCAACCATGACAGTCGGAGAAGAGCCTGAAAACACCAGAGACACAAATGAGTGTGTTTGAGTTTCAGAGTGTGTTTGTACCTGTTACTGGAGACGCAGATGTGAGATCTGGAGATTTAACTGATGAAGATGAGGATGATGATGATGATGATGATGATGAGGATGAGGATGAGGATGAGGATGAGGATGGTGTTGATGATGGTTTAGTTTCTGGGAATTTTGTATATATATAAAAATAATTGTTAAATGACACACACAGAACTTGATATAACTTTTCTCATGGTACAGATGCTTGTTACTGATGTCTTTCACACATTCACTACCCAGAATTCATGTTTGCTGACACACACACACTTAGTAAACAGAATCGTGAGCTGTTAGTTTGAGTTCCCAGAACTGAAGCCTGTGGTTTCACACTGAATAATACAAACAACAAAAAATACTACATGTCAGTGTGACTGATGAGCTCTATTAACTGCAGTTAACTATAGTACAAGTGTGGTAAAAGGACTCACAGACGTACTAAAAATCTGCACTTCTACTGCATCCAGATGACCACACCTGTACTATAGTTAAAAACTGTAAAACTGGGTTCAAATTACCACACTAATGCTGCAATGCCAAACACTGTAATACAAATTAATAATTTTTAATGGCATTATGGTTTAATATCAGTGATAAAATCCTCTGTACCTGTAACGGTGATCAGCACTCGTGTGATGAAGCTCTTGTGTCCTTGATCAGACTGAACTCCACACCAGTATTCTGAATCTTGTTCAGTCACATGACTGATGCTTCCCGTCAGGAGCTGCTCTTCTCTGTCATCATACAGCTGGATCTTTCCCTCACTCCTCCATCTTCTGCTCTCCTTCACAGACGTCTCTTTAGCACAGAGATCAGCTCCAGATCTCCAGCAGAGAAACTTCACATCACTCCTGTGGGATTGTGGGTATTTGCAGCTGATGTTCACAGATCCTCCTGCAGCAGCTGATAGACTGATGCTCTTCACACAACAATCATCTGTTTGACATCCAAATAAAGTGCAGCGATGTTACAATGAGCAGATATATTCATGATTCTGTCAAATAATGCATGAGTGACTGAAAGCGGCTCACCCTTCTTAATGTCCAGATTAAACTCAGAGAAGACACTGTAGTCTTCAGAGACTTTGACTGTAATCTTATATTCTCCAGAGTCGTTCTCATTCAGCTCTCTGATAAACACACGTAAGAGACCTGCAGATCTGTCATCATGAACGCTGTGTTTCTGTTCTGCTGCTCTGTTAGTGTTTATTACGGGAAAACATTGACCTGATGCAGTTTTACAGACATATTTCTCATGGTTCTTGAGTTTCATCTCATATTTGTAGTTTATAATGACGTTTCCTCCTGAATATCCCGTCACACTTCTGATTCTTTGACCTGTTCAACACAAACCCAGATCATTTGTCATTTTGTTCTCAATATAAACACATATCTGCTCATTTTGCTCTAACATTTATGAATGCAGGTCACGATTATGAGTGTAAATGTTACATCAGGAGATAAAAAGGTTATTGATGCGTCTGTTACGAGTTAGACGTGTGAACGGCAGTAATTACAGTCAGTGTTGAGTATCGTGATGTTGTGGAGATCGTCATGGGTTTGAGGCTCTCAGTTACTCACCTGTTATAACCTCCACATTCACTTCAGTGTGGGGATCTTTTCCAACTCTTTCAGTTGCACAGTAGTACGTGTCAGAATCCTCTTGACTCAGATCTCTGATGGTCACAGTGAAGACTGCTGAACTTGTGTCATCATACAGAGAGAATCTTCCAGAATCAACCCATTTATTTTTCTCATTAGTCTTGATTTGGTCTTTGCACTGAGACCACTGTCCTTTACAACAATACTTTATATATGCTTCATATCCTTCATCATATCTGCATGTGATCGTGACTCCGCCTCCTGAATATCCCGTCACACTGAAGCTCACGACACCTACAACAAACCAGCATCTTAATACAAGACTAACATATTTATAAGACTGAAATTAACCTTCAAATATCTCATCAAGTCTGTGCTGTTGTTAGTGATTTACTCTGAGTTCAGATTCTTACCAGGAATCATGAGCAGCGTGAAAGTCCAGATGATGTTCATTCTTCTCTCTTATTAAATGATCTTCTCTGTTGTCAGTAGATTCAGTTCTTCTGAAACTCTCAATTTATGTTCAGATGAGCTCTGAGTGTTTCTTTCCTGGTTACATGTTTAACATGAAGTGCTGAATGTGACAGAGACGCCCACTTCCTCTGAGAGAGAGAGAGAGAGAGAGAGAGAGAGAGAGAGAGAGAGAGAGATGGAGAGGTGTTAATAAAGAGGTAAGCAGAAGCCGCTCACTGCAGAGCAAATTAATGGAGCTTATGTCTAGCTCCTCCTCACTAGACGTCCATATAATTTGGGCCTAATGGGTGAAGCTAGAATATCCAACCACACCCTAACCCTACCCACAACTCTATCCCTCCACCCCTTTAGACATCCAGAGAGGAGGAGCTGGACGTCATGTGACTGCAGTGAGTATTTCCAGAACTTGTAACATCTTTTATCATGTTAAAGATTCAACTTTTGTTAATTGTCCAAACATCATGTTCATGGAGACAAATAATGCTTAATTTAGACATCATTCACTTCTTCCAGTTTGAGTTCACATTTTTCATTCATTTCATTCATATAAGTGAAATCACGTTCATAAAACTCACCATCTGTATCTTTGTTTGAATTGTTCTTTTACTCCATCAGTGAATCCGGTCTCCACAGAGACACATCAGATAAAACCTTCTGGAAACCATGAACAAATGAAGGAGAGAAAGAAGAAACTGGATGATAAAAGTCTTGAAAGTCAAGCGGCTCCTTCTAATGTTCAGTTCCACGGACAGCGGCCGATCATGTGACTGAGATTCATCACGACATGAGAAAAACACTCACAGTCTGTCCTGATGATCTTCTGTTTGACATCAAATTACACTTCAGAAACGTCATGTGCTGAATAACTGACCACATTATGTTGAGTTAACACTGCACGATTTTTGCCCTGATTTTCACTCGCAGACAGTTTTTACGAAATCAGAGCCCAAAAGGTGCACGTTCAAGCAAGTGACAATCTGTCACAATTCACCAGTGTGAATGCCCGTGCCTTTTGCTTCTGTCCCTTGTTCTGTTTGCCTGACTGGACTGCCTACCTGTGTATGACCTTTTGCCTTTTCTCTGACTACGATTGTGGATTACCCTTTAAATAAAGCTGTGTTTGGATCCTCAACCTGTTTGTATCGGAGCAGTACGTTACACAATCATGCAGTATGAATTAGCAAAGAAGCGATCTGAGAGAATCGACAACGAGATTACATTGTTTGTTTTTAGATTTTTAGTCGGCATGCAAATAGCTGTAATCCTGCTTGGCGAGTGACCATGTGTATTTCAGCATGGTGAATCTCTTTTTGTCTCTGTTACGTCCAGAGCCGTAAGGTTCTGTTGTTGGGCCAAGCTATGCTATTTACGATCCTCCTCTAGACCAATTGGGCCCATAACAGAAATTTATCCCAATTTCTGTTACGGACCCAATTGGTCTAGGGGAGGATTGCAACAGAAATAGATGGTTCTGCTGGGAGAGAGAGACAGGGAGAGAAACAAACAAAGCATAGCTTGGCCCAACAACAGAACCTTACGGCTCTGGACGTAACAGTCTCAGTACGTATGATGGGAGTTTAAATGTGTAAGGATGATGTATTTATTCACTAACGAGAAGAATCTCGAGATTATCAATGTATTTGACGCAAATTAATGCAAATATTATTTGTACATAGTCCCAAAACGATTATTTCCCAACTAAAAAAAGACCTACAATGTCATTCACTGTTCTGTTTCTTTATACTTTATACAAATTCTAAAATTGCCCCCCCCCCTAACCCCAATGTTCAAGACATGGTTACGGCCTTGCTCCGGAGTGACCAATCACGCTTCTCCGTCTGCCAATCCCACAGACGAGTCTGGGTTTGGGGGTTGCAAGGAGAACGGGACTTGCCTGGCCGCATTGTGCCAAATGTAAAGTTCAGTGGAGGGGGGATTTTGGGGTGGGGTATATATACTAAAGTGGATGGTGAGCTCTCTTGTAGTAAGCCAAAGTGCATAAAAGGAAAGGTTTGAGTCAAGGCAGTGACTGGCTCAGCACGGAAATCGTTCATCCTTTATACCCTTTTAGAATCAGATGAGTAATGCTAACTTCCTCTTTTTGCTATCAAACTCAGACATGGGCCTCAGGGGCCAAATGTAAAATTAGACATTTATGCACGAGTGGTGTTCACACCCTAGAAGCAAATGGCACGTACATAGAAAGAACAAAAGGTCAACGCAAGTCAACAGTATAGATACATCAAGAAAATAAAAACATAAACAAGAAAATCATAATTAATATTTTTTTCTCTTTTTGCTCACACCACTAAGATTAAAGGGTTCATAACACACACAGTTTCTGCCAGTCCCGTGTTAATCATGAGTATCTATAGAGTAGTGTTGATCCTTCATATCTCCCAAGAGTCTTTAGTTTATCATATTTATAAAAGACAGATACACTGTACTGATTCTTTCTGAAAACAGCCGAGCTCGTGGAGACGTGCAGTGGGCGGAGCTAAAGAGTCCTGAGCACACACACACACACACACACACACACACACACACACACACACACACACACACTGGATAACTCTCGATTCACTATACGTTGGTGTTGTTCACATTATATGCACTTACGGGGTGTATTGCCAACAAAACACACACATTGGATGCAGTTTCCCTCACCGCCTGCGGTTTCCACTCATGACCGGGAACAAACACACACACTTGCAGGACTCCGGAAACACAAACGGCAACACTTCTTTAGTGACATTGTTGATCCCGTGTCTAAAAACACAACGCCAGCGCCGCCGACGGCTCCCGTAACCTGAAACAAAGCTCGATGATGGACACGCTCTGGCTCTCGCTCTCGCTCTCGCTCTGTGTGTGTGTGTGTGCCCATACAAGGAATTCTGCCCTTTATAGAAAAAAAAACTTTCCAAAACTTGTTTGAATCCTGAAGGAGTGTGGAGCGGTAACCTACAGCCGCTGAGAGGCTAAGCAGCAGGAAAGATTCGTGACGCGTTTACCTGCCTTTTAAAACATGTAACAGGAACGTTTTATTGTCATGATGCAGTGAATAGTAAATGTTACAAACGGTCAACAAAAGTGAGCATTCCTCCCCACTCAACCCTCCTCTCTACACGGTCTATATCCAAATGCAGGAAACACTCTCAGGTAAATACCCACCTACACACGTGACCAACTACCCGGAAACACCTACTCAAAATACAAAATAAAAGACAAACATTTTCTGCACTTACATTCCAGCCCCTGATTATTACACAATAAAAACGGTAATAATCACCAACACAGTCAAAATACAGATAATATAAACTTGCACATTACATCATTCATTGTTGTAACCCCCCCCCATTTTTTTTTCTTCTTTTTTACAAAACACTTAAGGAAATGTTAAAATGTGTGTGTGTGTGTGTGTGAGAATGTACAAAAAACTCTAATGTTCCTTTAGTTCATCCTTGTAGCCATGGGCGTAGATTACGTGGGGGACGGGGGGGACATGTCCCCCGCACTTTTAATAAAACGTACATTCGTCCCCCGCACTTTTTACCGGGTCGCACCGGTCCTAGTCGACCCGCTCCGTGCGGGATTCGAACCGGCGTCTAGTCGCACCGCTCTTACTGGCCAACGTCTGTTACACAAGCAAGTTCGTTTACGTAGAAGCCAACGTAAATAAATCTAGATTTAAATTCAAAGACACAAAATAATCTATACATGACCTGTCATTTTATTGGTATCCAAAAATGAGGTGACCTGAACACTATCGAGTGCCAACACTCTCGTGCAACACTCCAATTCATACTCGAAGCCATAGGGCGCGCTCTCAAAGAAAAAACAAAACTGTTAAGTAGAAGTAAAACCCTGTCCCGTTCCAAAGGCATTCAGCGCTGTAGCAGCAGCTGAATAAAAATAATCGCTATGACTGATGAAACGTGACAACAAACACGATTGCGACAATATATGGTTTGTGTTTTTCCAGCCATCTCAAGGTATTTATTGACAATAAAGAATATGAATAATGCAGTGCTAACTGACAGCCTGTTAAGTATCTTCTGCTTGCCAAGGCTGCATTTATTTAATAAAATATTCCTGTGATCAAAGATTCTGAAATCATTCTAATATGATAATTTGATGAAAAGGAAACATTTATGATTATAATCAATGTTGAAAACAGCTGTGGAAACCATGATGCAGTTTATTTTTCCAGGATTTTTTAATGAATAGAAAGTTAAATGAACAGCATTTGTTTGCATTGAATACAGCATGTATAAATATTTTGTTATATTATAAATGCCACTTTAATGATCAATTTAATGCATGTTTGATGAAGAAAAGTATTAATTTCTCTCTTTTTTTATCTTACCACAAATGTTTGAATAGTTTCATGATTTCCACAAAAATGAAGCAGCACAACTGTTTTCAACATTGATAATAATCATAAATGTTTCTTGAGCATCAAATGAACATTAGAATGATTTCTGAAAGATCATGTGACACTGAAGACTGGAGTAATATAATCACAGGAATAAATTACAAAGATTTTTTTATTTTTTACTCTATATTTACACAGCTGCTTTACATTGGGATAATATTTCACTGCATTACTTTTTACTGCATTTTTTATTAAATAAATGCAGCCTTGGTGAGCAGAAGACTTCTTTCAAAAACATTTAACAATTGTAATGTTTCCAAACTCTTGATAGGTACTGTATATTTTCTGCCTTATTCAGTGATATTTTTTTTTTTACAAAGCATAAAATCCATGGGGACTTAATGCACAAGTGTTTGTAGTACATAAACCAATCATAAAATTGGCATAACATATAGGGAAAACATTATAGATATTACAGGTTATTGTTCAGCAGTGTATTTGATATCTTACTGAATTAAAAGCAAGAGATGAGATCAATTAAATCTGTCAATTAGACAAAGGTCAGAAAAAATTGTATTACACCTGACATTTCTGTCCCCCTCACTTCTGAAAAGATGGCTACGCCCCTGCTTGTAGCTGAGTAAAAGTTAATGTTCAAGTCTAGTCTAAGACAGTAAAGTCAATTGTCAATAATGCAATCAAGTACAAGTCAAAAGTCAAAAGTCAAGTCAAAAAGGTCAGTTGAGAGCTCTCAAATGTCAGTCATAGTTAGTCTTTAGATTCCTCAGCTTCAAGAATACGACATCATTTAGTAATTGGTCTGGTCAAGCAGGTACTCATAGTCTTGATTTTCACTTGCCGTGTGAATCCCTTTTTGTCCTTCATCGTGTGAATAATCTTGCCCATGATCCAGGAACTTCTAGGTGCGTTATCGTCCACTACCAGTACGACATCTCCCAGCTGAAGATTACATGTCTTTACCATCCACTTTTGGCGTTCCTGTAGTAGGGGTAGATATTCACCAATCCATCTTTTCCAAAATAAGTTAGCCAAATATTGAATTTGATGCCATCGTCGACGGGCAAACAAATCTTCTTTCTCAAACAATCCAGGTGGTAAGGTAAGCTTTGTTTTCAGAAGGAGAAGATGATTCGGTGTTAACGCTTCCAAATCATTAGGATCAAATGATGATCTGGTTATGGGTCAGTTGTTAAGTATGGATTCTGCTTCACACAAAAATTTATGAAGACCTTCTTCATCCAAACTTTGCCCTCGAAGAATGGAATTCAGTATCTTCTTTATTGATCTGATGAGCCTTTCCCAAATCCCTCCATGGTGTGAGCCGGTAGGAGGATTGAAAGTCCATTTTATATTCTTTTGAAGAAGAACAGTATTGATCTGACTGTGGTTCCAATTTTGGATCGCCTCTTGTAACTCACGCTCAGCCCCGACAAAGTTCGTTCCATTATCTGAACGAATTTCAGCCACTTGTCCTCGTTGAGCAATAAAATGTCTCAGTGCATGAATGAATGAGTCTGTGTCCAGTGATGCAATCATTTCAATATGAACAGCTCTAATGGCCAAGCAGGTGAAGATGACTCCGTAGCGCTTTAAGATGGTTCTTCCTCGTTTTACCTCAAAAGGGCCGAAACAATCCACTCCGACATTAGTAAAGGGTGGTTTGTCCGGTGAAATTCGATCTAGAGGCAGATCGGCGATCTGTTGATGACCTGCAATTCCATTGAACCTTCTGCAAACTACACATTTTGACAAAACTCTTCTTATGGCTACGCTCGCTCCAGGGATCCAATATCGCTGTCGAAGGGTAGCCAACATGTAGTTCCGCCCACCATGTCCCACTTCTTCATGAATTTGACGCAGAATCAAACTAGAGATGTGCAAGTCTTTAGCCAATATGATTGGGTGCTTAGAGTCTTCAGGAATCAATGCTTTATCAAGGCGTCCTCCAACCCTGATGATATCAGACTGAAATAGCTTTCCTGTAGCTCAAACAGTAGAGCCTGGCGCTAGCAACGCCAAGGTCATGGGTTCGATTCCCAGGGAAAGCAAGAACTGACCAAATGTAAAATGTTTACCTTGAATGCAATGTAAGTCGCTTTGGATAAAAGCGTCTGCCAAATGCATAAATGTAAATGTAAGTATTGGATTAAGACTATAGAGAGGACTGTTTCGCTTGACTACTCCATCCTTTTGTAGACTGATCAGTTCCTCAGGAAATCTCTTCCTTTGTGAAAGTCGGATGATTTCCATTTCAGCATTTTCTAGTTCTCCCGAAGAAAGCGAGTCCTTACACACAGTAGATTTGAACTTCTGCATTTCCTTAATAATAGTCGTCCCTTGTTGATATGGATCTGCACCAGAGAAAACAAGAGCAGTCTGCAGTCGTTTCCTTTCCTTGCTAAGGTCCATCAAGATTTTTCTCAGACGAAGGATCCATGCTACGGCTTTCTTTAGTCGAATCCAAGAAGAGAAGTAATTGAGGAGGCATGATATGGAGTCAGATTCTTCTTTGACTTCTACCGTGTTTACCAGAGCACTCCTTTTGATCTCAGGATCATGAGATGGTATTACATCCCTATCTGTAGGATCCATTGGCCACTCTTCTTTTGGTCGAACAAGAAATGGAGGACCGGAAATCCACATCTCGCTCTTCAAGAAAGAATCCACTTTTGCTCCTCTAGACGCCAGATCTGCTGGATTGCTTGACGAATTAACGTACCTCAACTCACTGTGCTACATCAGAAACCTTCAAAATTTCGGAAACTCTATTAGCCACAAAGCACTTGAATCTTGAGGTCTTATTCCGAAGATATTTGAGTACTGAAGTGCTATCTGTCCAAAAAACAAAATCCTGAAAGGGCATCTTGAGTTCTTTTGTCCATATCTGGTCGATACGACTAGCAAGCGTGGCAGCTGTAAGTTCCAGGCGAGGGATTGTAATGGGTCTTAATGGTGTAACTCTTGCCTTACTTACCAGAAGAGTTGAATAGGCCAGTTGTTGGTTATTACGAAGCAGCAGATAGGATACCACACCATATCCTTGCTCGCTTGCATCTGAAAAGTGGTGCATTTCAGCAGATGTAACTTCTCCAAATCCATCAGGCTTCACACATCTTCTGACCGGAAAACTCTCCAAGCGATGCAGATCATCCAGCCAGTTCATCCAACATTGAACATACACTTGTGGCATGACACGGAGGACTGGTGGAATAAATGATGAAGCGACTACGCCACTCTGGCACTTTGCCAGAGATAAGGACTTGCCCTTGGGCAACACAGGTTCGTGTGCAAGAAATGGGCAGAAGACGTGGGTAAAAATTATGACAATTTTATTAAAGATAAAATATCTAAAGCAACAATAGAAAAGAAATGAATAAACTCAATAGAATGTAATATGGGTGACCTGCATTCTCAGACACCTCTATAGGAATAAGTACAGGAGCCCAGGCGCAACAGGCGGGGAGTAAGGGCACTAATAGCCCTCCACAGCACAGCACAATTTAGTAACACCTGTGTGGAAACACTCTCACTCACACACACCACTACACACAGCACTTGTGAAGCAACACCACCACCAAAATCCGCCACCTTCGACACCCAGCTCCTGTAACAAAGACATGGTGTGTTACACTTGAGGATATTCACAAAATCACTGGTAGATTCACGAACACACTGCATCTAGCACGTCAATGCACGGGATGTGAAGGCACTTTTAACCATGCCTTTCACCCATAAATACAACACATCATACACAAAATAACTTAATATACAATAAAGAATTATAAGAAAGTTATACCAACAAAATAAATTAACCAAGAACATTAAACAAAAGAAATAAGAACAAATATTTTACAACCAACATACAACAACAGAAGAAAACAAAACCAAAGAAAAACACAACAAATATATAAAATGACAGGCAAAGCAACAGCGCCCCTGGATGATAATTCCCACAAAGCCCAGACAGCACGAAATTGAATGGCCCATAGGCACACGTCTACCTGTGAATTTAAAATATAAAAACAGATCAGACAACCCAACCCAAGTGCCAGCTTATTGTCACTTTCAACACGTACCGCTATAAAATCGCTAGAATCAAATGTCTAGCACACGTTACCATTAAGTGCACAGGTGAACCAGAAAGCTGCGGGCTCGTTCTATCAATCCGCGTCAAATACGTGCACAGGGGGGGGAACAAGGAACCACATCAACCAAGCACCAGCCGCAAGGTTTGTCCCAAGTTACAGCTCTAAACAAGGATAATACATATGAAACAGCGCACTACTAACAGTTAGCCAACAACACCAAACATACCTGACCGGCGACTAGAAATGACGCAGAGCAAGGGGGCGTGACTCGTGACGCCATACAACCTGACGGCCAAATTTATACCTGTCCACTACACAGTGATAGGACAATCAATGAGCGGAATAATTACATGCAGCTGGAAAGGAGGTGATTCCTAGACCTGCCACACACTGGAGGAATAACATTGTCCCATCCTATTCCCTCTCTGCACAGATCTTGCAGTATCCTCTTGGCTGACAAAATTACAGGTGATGAGAACCCCAGAGGGTCATAGATGGAGCTGACCACTGAGATAATTCCTCTCCTGGTAAGAGGTCTATCTTTGACAACCACTTTGAAATTAAAGGCATCTGATTCAGCACACCATTGCACTCCCAATGCCCTTTCAAGTGGCAAAGTGTCATAATCCAAGTCCAGGTCCTTTACCTTCTTCTCTCTGTCCTTTTCAGGTGTAGCGCCCAATACAGCATGGCTATTACTCATCCATTTTGTTAGATGAAATCCTCCTTTGGCACACATACTAGTGAGATCCTTGTACAACTTCACAGCATCTAATTCAGAAGGTACAGATACAAGGCAGTCATCCACATAGAAGTTATTAAAAACAACATCCAGTGTCTTGGAGTCAAATAGATCCTTTTGATCCATTGCACATTTCCTCAATGCAAAACTTGAGCAACTTGGTGATGATGTAGCTCCAAATAAATGAACCACCATTCTATATTCATCCAGACTACCATTCACATTACCTTCTGGCCACCACAGGAATCTCAAGAGATCGCAGTCTTCTGGGTGAACTCGTATTTGATGGAACATGGATTCAATGTCGGCCATCAGGGCAACAGATTCCTGTCTAAATCGTACAAGTACACTCACCAATGCACTGGTTAAATCGGGACCTTGCAGAAGCTTACTATTCAGTGATACTATTCAGGCTCCACAATCGAACACAACCCTGATCTTGTGTTTTTTGGCATGGTATACACCATGATGGGGTATATACCACAAACGTCCATCACATCTCTCCAGTTCGGCCCCAGGTACCCTTTCTGCATAACCCTTATGGATGACGTCCTCCATAAAGGTGGTGTAATCTGCATGAAAGGAAGAATTCGCTTTAAACCTTTTTTGATGAGTTAAAGCTCGTTGTTGTGCAATTCTCCTGTTCACTGGCATGACTACTTCAGCATTTCTGAATGGTAGACCGATGTAATAGTGACCATTTTTCAGTCTTGCTAAATGGGACACAAAATCCAGAAACTGCGTATCCTCCTTCGACATTCCTGTCAACTCTTCATGAACAGTCTCTGGAAAATCAGCCTGCTTCCACAACTCTTCCAACTTCATTACTGTAATCCTATTTACAGTCACAGGAAGTTGGGCAGCAGCATCCTCTCTGTTCAAGCCCACACCTTTCAGTGGTCCATTAACAGTCCATCCAAACATAGTTCTTATAGCAAACGGGCCGTTACCCTGACTACGTATAATCTCCCAAGGCTCCAATGCTACTGGATCATTAGCTCCAATCAAAAGCTCAATGCATGCATTAATCACAGGTAAGCAGATATGACTCAAATGAGGCCAACATTCAAGATCTTTTTGTGAGGCAATGTTTGCTGTGGTCACAGGCATGGTCTTTTGTGTGTAAACTTCAGGCAACGCACAGTAATATTCTTGATTCAACCCAGAAACCTCCAGGTCTTTCAGAACGTAACTAGCAACTGATTTGTCTTGACTCATCGTTCTGAGAAGAATATTAACTCGCTTCCCAGGGAGGTTGAGTTTGTTCATCAAACTTTCCGTACAGAAAGAAGCAGAACTTCCTGAATCAAGAAAAACGTACGTCATCACCACAATGTTTCCATTCTTCGATAGATAAAGCACAGGTGTCTTTACCAGCCCCAGTAAGACCACTGGTTTGAAGAGAGACCTTGGCACTGTCTATAGCTGGCTTGAATTCGACTTTCTTCTTGTTTGAAGTGTCTTCCTTCTCATGAGGATAAATGTGAAGAAGACTTGGGTGTTTAAGACCACATATGCTACATATACTTCTCCTTTTACAGTCCCTGCTGATGTGTCCTGTATGCAAGCAACCAAAGCAAATTCCTCTCGTCATCAAGAAATTCATCTTTTCTCTATGACTTTTTCTGGTAAGTTGATTACAAACATCCAGCTGGTGTTCACCACCACAGAAGAGACAAATTCTGTTGGTTGATATCTTACTGTGTTCTTTTATTTCCGGCATAGCAGTGATAGTAGTAGCAAAGCTGCTTCTGGCTTTTGGCGGAATTATTCTGGTATTCATCTTCCTACCTCCAACAGGTGATGCATCCTGAATATTCCCAAACACAGGATCAGAGAGAATTTTTACATTTTTAGAATTTTTAATTGTCTCTCAATGAAGTCCACAATATCAGGAAAGGTGGACTGATTATGGCGCCGTTCCTTTAACTAATATGCAACGACTCTCCATATGTCTTTAAGTTTATAAGGAAGCTTTGAGAGGATAACTTGCATGTTAGTAGTGAGGTTCAGCTCATGCATATAGTGAATGTTTTGCATAGCGTTACAACAGCTCCTTAGGAAAAGATCATACTCTTGTAAAGCCTTAGCGTCTTCAGATTTTATAACTTTCCAAGAAAGAGCCTTTTCCATATATGAAGCAGATATTTTTACCTCATTGCCAAAGTTCTCCTTAAAGGTAGGGTAGGTAGGATTTGGTTAAAAAACTTTTTTTCCAAATTTGTTTAAACTTTCTTTATATATCAATACATAATTAAAATGTAAGTACTCTGAAAAAGAAAGTATGAAAATTGAGTGTCTGTAGACCTCTCACGACTTTTTTAAAGACAGCTCATTATTTCTATTCACTCCACCTTCTCCCTTCTGGGCTCTTTCCAAAGCCACGCCCCCAAAACACATGAACGCGCCACGCCGACCGTCAGCTGAAAGGCGCATTATTTACCTGAGACGAGCGGAGAAGAAGAAGCGGAGTGCATGTAGTGACATCATGTCAGAATCACATGTAATAAAAAATCTAACTTTATCATTATGAATATAAACAAATAAGATGTCTTCTAGTACTCACTCTCAAGCTAGAATAACGATACTGGTAAAGTTTTAAATACACACACAACACAGTGTCTACGACACACACAGATACAAGATAAAAACATCAACATAAACATTGGTAGAGTATATAAAAACAAACCAAGGGCCGAAATAAACGTGCAGGTAAAGTTCCCGGTGAACATGGTAAAAGAGTTTAGACAGAGGGTAGTAGCTAAAGCTAACTTAGTTCTAAAAAAGTTCCTAGATGCGGTGTACTAGCTTTTACACATGCATTTTGTTATCTAGTTACATTTTGCGAAATTCAGCACGACAGCGATCAACTTGAGCTAAGCATATTGAGTATTTATCATCTCTACTAATGGCTCGCTAAGTGTATAACATTGTAACTTTATGCTAAGTAATGTTATGTTAGCTATATTAGGCAGCTACGTGTGCTACTGAGACATGCTTCATGAAAACATAAACCAAAAAAAATTATAATCAAAATGAAAGATTACCTGTCCAGCAGAAATACAGCCTCTTGAACTCAAATGGGTGCGCCAGGGTTCCCAGGTTTTCACAACAAAATCCGCCCAATTGCTACTCAAAACTAGCCCAAAACAAGCCGAGTCGTGTTTCTCTGGTAAAAATCGCATTTGCGGGGTAAAATATGTGTCTTTTTGGTAGGGCTGCCTGCTAAAATTCGCAAATCCCGGGGCAAAATATCACATAATTGGGGTCGCTTCAACCCGCGGACATGAAAAACAGCCCGCGGCAACAGTGTTTGAAGTAGCCCGACTTGGCAACACTGGGGTGCGCGCATGTGGACAGATCCTGTAGCAAAAGCGGTGGTAGCCATGGAAGCGAGAGAGAGTGACAGTCGCCCAAGCCAATCACTTGTTTCGGCCCGAACGAAAATAATAAGCGGTGTTTATTGCAGATTAAAAAGTCTAGAGTCACTCGATTTTTATACTCTCTTTTTCAGAGTACTTAAATTTTAATTATGTATTGACATATAAAGAAAGTTTAAACAAATTTGGACAAAAGTGTTTTAGATCATTCTTACCTACCCCACCTTTAACCAAACCCTTAGCCCTTGGGTAACCTTGTGAAGGGTTCATGTGCTGGCAACTTCTAACAAGCTCCTTCGGCTGTCCTCGTGTATATTGCTCCAGGAAGTGCAGACAATCCCCTGGGCTGTCTGCTTTCTTTTCCACCACCTCCTCAAATGAGCGCATGAACTCATGAAAGCGCAATGGATCTCCATCAAAGTACGGAATTTCTCTGGGTGGAAGTGAAGACAATTTATGCTGTTTAACCAATAAAGTAGCAATATCATTTTGCTTACCAATGAGCTGAAGCATGCTTGGGTTGCTCACATCATTTTGAAAACTTGACCCAGGAGCATAGCCAATTTTCTGATTATCAAATGATGGCAATGCAGACTGTAAAGGTTTCATTTTGTATCTTGTTGATGGTTGTTGTTGTACTGACTGGGGTTGAGAATAACTTGAAATCCTTTGTGCGTTATCAATTTGTGATGTACAAGTTGCAGGCAAGAACTCTGATGCCACTGGTGCACTAGCCAAAGGAACAAATGGTTCCACATCAGAACGAAGATGCTTAGATACGATATGAGATATGAGAGGATATGATAAGATATGAGATTCTGAATAAACATCTTGATACACCTTTACCCTGGCCATTGATTCTGCTAATTTGGTATCCAAGTTCAGTTTTTCCCTCCTCCTCCTCAACTGTTCCTCCTGTTCCTCTAATTCGTGTTTCTTTTGCAGCATTTGTTGAGAGGCCAATAAAGCAGCCACATCTGCCTCAGCCTTCAGACGAGTGGAAGAAATGGAAGATCGACTGAATCGAGATCCATGAGATGTCACTCTAGTAGATCTTTTGCTGCTTATATTTGAAACACTATCCATTGGTTGAATTTCATCCCCAGAATCCATTCCAGCATGTAGATGTGCATTAGAGAGCTGAGTATCATGTGTTGTAGACACAACTTCAACAGAGGGTGAAATACCAGATGGACGAATCCCTTGAGTTGTTGCATCCACTTCCACAATCCTGGGTTCCTGAATATCAGAAAGTGATTTCCCGGTTTCAGTCATCCATAGTATCACATCTTCTACAAAGCCATTGTAATGTTTAGAAATGGAGTCAAACCATTCATTTTGTTTGGTTTGTTCCTCTGGAGGTAGTAAAGGCAGTACACTTTTATGTAGCACGGATGCGTCAGCCATCAGCAATTGTACTATTTTCAGTATTGAGCACACTTGTGAGACGTTGTCATCACATTTCATCAACCCTTTCATTGACGCAATCACATTCTTCACTTTATTCACTTTACTCTTGCGGTCCTTTTGCAAGGCTTCAATTTTAGCCACCAAGGCTTTTGCCGTGGGCTTAAGCTCTCGTTTGCCACTATCAGCAGCGTGCTCCATATCCTCAGAGTTCATTCTCCAACGCACCAGACAAGTGACTCAATTCCAAACAGCGCCGTATTTAGCGCGCACAGAGCCAAACAATGAATGAATGAACGTAGTGAGGCAGCACGAGAGCCTATCCATACGCAAGAGCAACACAAACTGCGTTCCATTCAACGCAACGGCAATAACAGCGTCTTCCACAACAGCGATGCACTCATATCTATTTAAATCGCTGACATACCTCAGGAAACACTCTCAGGTAAATACCCACCTACACACGTGACCAACTACCCGGAAACACCTACTCAAAATACAAAATAAAAGACAAACATTTTCTGCACTTACAGAGTGTATTTGGCACAGAAATACTCTCCCATATGTCCAACGACTTGACCCCCCCCCCCCCCCCAACACACACACAATTTGTTTATGCACTCTAATGCAACATTATCATGCACAATAACACAAATATAAATGACACACAAACAGTTCAAATAACACAGACAATGGCATTTATCCAAATATTATACTTATTTTTGTTTTGATTATTGTGAGTGTAATTGTTTTTTATTTAAGTTACAAAATTGTAAGAGTACTTTTTTGGAGTGGAAGAGGGCATTCTTGAATGAGTTGATCATTTCTGAAGTTTGTACCAGATAACTTTTGATTTCTTGTGTCACTGTTTATTTTTGTTGTGTGTGTAGTTAAATCTTTAAAGTGTGAGGGGTTGGCCGTTGTTATCATGTACTGCTGTGTTCACATGGAGTGCTGTGATTAACACTTTGCCTTGCTTTCACAAGTGGGGTACTATTGATTGACCTGTGTTCATCATGGCCTCCTAATCATCCCCATATCCTGATTGGCTTCATCACTTCATCACACCAATCAGCTGGTGTGTGTGTGTGTGTGTGTGTGTGTGTGTGGGGGGGGGGGGGGGGGGGGGGGGCACAATATGTGTCACAATATCTGGCACAATATGGCCATCGTCGCATCATCCAGGTGGTGCTGCACATTAATGGTGGTGGTTGAGGAGATTCCCCCTTCTATATGTCAAGCGCTTTGTAAGGATCGGTTTTGGTGCTAAGACAAAAGCTGAGATACACACCCCAGCAATTGAACAATAAAAGTCACTAATCTTGAGAGAAGATCTCACAGAAACTGTGTGACAACACCCTGACAAACATTCCTCCCCCCTCCCCATTTTGCCCTCTCCTTGCCCTGTTTTCAAGTCACCAAATGCAGATATACCAGGGATGATGTATCTTGTAAATCTATTGTTTTATCCCTTTCATGTTTGATGTCTTTTTAAAGGTCTCGGTGCGAATGGTAAAATGGTCTCAGTTTCACTGCAGTCACTGGTAGTATTAGAAAGATTGGAAAACTAATGAGAATTCAGTCCTCCTTTTGAGGAATTTCTTCAAAGATATCTGATCCACTCCCCCAAAACCAGGTGGGGGTGTTGCAAATATTTACAACCCTTTTGTTCTAGTTGAAGTATTTAAGGCTGGATAATCTAACTCTCAGGTGGAATATTCTGTAGTCAGAACCCCCATGTAGTGCTGTCTTTGAGACACTGACCCAAACTGCATGTAGATGTGCCAGACATGATGACTCTTTTAAATTATTTTCATATTGCTTTGCAATTGTGTTTTATGTTTTTACGCTGATCAGTTGTGTACCATGGATTCTTGTTTACTTATTTACTTTTCCGGTCTGGCCAAAATAAATGTTAATCTTGATTTATCTTGTATGATTCTGAAATCATTATTCTAGTATGGATCGATGTATACTCCTTTATTACCGCAAAATCTAGGATTATGATAGATCACACCGATGACGCCACGACTGAAGCATGGGGCGCAGCGTGCGCGATATTCCGATTTATGGCTATCGCTGGATTGGCAAGTTGCAGTTCGTAAATATTATTAAAATTACACTTTTTGTTGAGTGAGCATGTGCAACCACTTAAAGGTAAAATATTCACTCTGCACCCTCTGACTAATTACAGAAGTAATCATTTTGTGCCCGTGAGCGTGCGAACCGGACGCGTCTGTCTCTCTGAGATATTGGGTCTCTCGATGAACGAATATAAAAACTAGGAAGATACAAAGAAAATCAACAATCTAAATTAAATCGCAACTAATCTTAAAATCAGCGGATAAACTCTAAACGTAACACACTTTATGTAGTCACATAGAATTGGAGTCAGATACAATTATTAATGGAGTCAGATTTAAAATGAGATATCAATAAATTAAGAGAACTTCACCGAAAGGCTGAAAAGGCTTACACGCAGAATTCCTTTTGACCAAGCCATTAGTATTCGTTTTTTGGGCTAAATGGATGGAAATTTACAGCTTTGAGTATCCAGAAATGACCTATATAAAATGTTGAGCACGACTGTATTCTACAACAATATATTCAACTATAAACCTCACACAATACCTGGGCAATGACATACAGTACATCTCCGACACTCCAAATGAGCTCATGCTCCTCCGTAAGACACACTTTAGCTCCTTGTTGTCTACTTTAAGGGAACATTTAGCCTTTGATTTGGTCGATCATATCCTGCTTTATTGTGACTAGAGTCATGTGTGGGTCTTCGAGGCATGGTGTTGCTGTGGTATCGTTCATATCTAACTAATAGGATGTGTGCCGTGCACAGCACCCATTCCAAAATTCACTCAGCTTCCGGTGTTCCTCAGGGTTCAGTTCTTGGCCCTATATTATTTCATCTCTATACAGACTCCAACTCTCACGCATTGGCCGTGAGACACACGCATTTGATTGGTTTCACACGCTCACACGCCACACCCCCGATTTCTCACGCTAGTGTCCACCCGGTCGGTCAAATGCCTGAAAGATGAGTTTATCTATAGATCTACATGTTGAGCCGATCATGTTGATCGTTAGTTATGCTGTGGGTGAGAGGGTTCAAGATAAATGGGCAAATAAATACAGTGTTGCGCGACCGAGAGCCATTCCGTTTTGGGTTCTGACGAGAACGATCCTGTAATGAGCGAAGTGGAGCGCTGTGACGCTCGGGTGCGTTTCCCGAAAGCATTGTTCGCTAACTATGGTCACAAGTTCCGTCATTATAAGCATAGTTAAACGAGTCGTGTTTCCCGAAACCATAGTTCCAACGAACGTTCGCAAACAGCATCGCAAAGTTGATTTGCATACATTTTGGTCATGCACTGATGTTAAATTTGTAGCCATTTTGCACTTTGACAGCCAGTTTGAGATAGAATCATTACACACAATACTCAAATATAGCCTGACAGTTTTTTTTCCATTGAAATGACTGGGGAAGTGTCCCAATAACCCTGAATACACCCCATACTCTTTCAAATCATAATTGCATTGCATTATGTAGCTTGAAACCCCAAATATTATAACATTCTTCATTAACAATTATTCAGTTATTTGTAGGGATGAGCGAGAACAGCATTATCTGTATCTGTATCTGTATCTGTTAACCATATGAATTATCTGTATCTGTATCTGTACTCAGACTGGGCGGGGCCTAACCTGGAAGTGGGCGGGGTTTAACCCGGAAGTGGTCGGGTTGTCTTGAAAGGGGCGTGGCTTTAACCAGTATGTTATTTTTAATCATGCAATTGCTATGGGTTGATCAGAAATTGTTATATTTATTGCTGATTAGAAAACTATTTACATGACAGCATCAGCATTGAGCTTCAGATCAATGGTTTTGATCACGATAACAAACGAACTATATACAGAACAAGTTTTGCAACAATTAATACAACACATGTGGTTGCAATTATGAAGAAAAATGTAATGAACAAGAGTTTTCATCTAAACATAACTTTCTTTTTTTAACTTTTAATTTTTTTATGATCAGTGATTTTTTTTTGGTTCTTTTTTTTTTTTTTTTTTTCACACCAGGTGTGTGTGTGTGTGTGAGTAAGAGAGAGACAGAGAGAGAGAAAGAGTGAGAGGGGGGCTGGAGGGACTGTGTGTTCTACGGATCAAATAGTCTGACGCTGTTTTTAAGATCTGCATTGACTTTAATGAAGACCAGTTGTTCCACATGGCTAGGGTCTAAGTTTGCACGCTTTGGACTGACCACATTTCCAGCTGTGCTAAAAACACGCTCAGACTGGACACTTGTAGGTGGACAACTGAGATACTGCAGGGCAAAGCGTGTAAGATTGGGCCAGCACTGAAGCTTGCCTGACCAGTATTTCACTGGGTCATCTGTAAGGCTGATGTCCCCATCTGCCAGGTAGGCCTCCTCATCACCTGATGGTAAATGTGTCCTCATTGGAATAGCCAATTTCTTTTTCTGCAGGAAAGACAAGACTGAAGTGCTGCTGGTGGCAGGTGTCTCTTCTGTGTTTCTTGCAGGTGTAGCCACAGGGTCACAGAGCTCCATCCTGAGGAGTAATGTCCTCTTCAGTGCCTCCACATCAACATTGTTTGGAAAACAGCTGGCCTTATATCTGGGGTCAAGTAGAGTGACAAGCAGAAATGTGGAGTTTGCAAAAATTGGTTCGAAACGCCATTCTAGTTCTTTGCTCAGATTGGCTGCCAGTTTCCTTGCTGCAGTGCCAAACCCTTCCCTGGACTCAGCCGCAACATCTTGGCCCAGCCCCACTGTGTCATCCTGATCATCATCAACAGCCATGAACTGATCAGATACATCCTCAGATTCCTCACCAGCATGCAGTGACCTGATGATGGAGCACAGGCCATGCAGGAGGGAGATGACCTCAGAGATGGAGGCGCTGTGTTTTGAGAGCACCCGTGTGACCTCCTCAAAAGGACTAAGAACAGTGAGCGTGTCTGATGCTAACCCCCACTCATTTGGATAGATGATTGTTGGAGCTTTACCCATGTTAGTCTCCTGTGTCATAATCTGCACAGCCCTCCGCTGCTCCACCAGCCGCTGGAGCATGTAGAACGTATAGTTCCACCTTGTTTTTATATCTGTTATAAGCGTGTGCTGGGGGAGGTTCAACTGTGTTTGCAGCTCATGTAGTCTGTTGCTGGCTTTGCTTGAGCGATGAACATGGCCAGATATGCTCCTGGCTTTGGAGAGAAGGGATGTCACAACCCTGTCCTTCTCCAGTGCTTTGATTACCACCAAGTGAAGCGTATGAGACACGCAACGGATGTGCCCATATTCAGTCAAAGCTTTTACCATGTTCGCTGCATTATCTGAAACAACAAACCGTATTGTGACAGACTGACCAACAGACTCTTCCCACTCTCTCATCTTTTCCTTAAGGCAGCACAGAATGTTGTTTGATGTGTGCTCAATGTCCAGCACACCAACATTTAGCAGCCCTGCTTTCCTCTGTACTAAAGCTTCCCCTACACGTTCACACCAGTGCCCAGTAAGACAGAGATATGCATGTGTGTTGTGATTGCTGGTCCAGAGATCTGTAGTGAGGTTGATGACACCTCCTTCAGCTGCCTTAAGTGACTGGACCAACTCTCCTCTCATTGCCTCATACAGCTCAGGCACTACAGTTCGACTGAAATAGTGCCTCGATGGGATCTTATACTTGGGCTCTAAAAAGCCAACAAGTGTCTTGAAGCCTTTCCTCTCCACCACAGAGAAAGGTTCAAGATCAGTGCAGATCATTTTACCAATAATCTCTGTAATTTGTTTTGACCGGGGATGGTTTGCTGAGAATGGCTGCTTTGCTGCAAATGCAGTGAATATTGGTGAAGAGGAAGATGAATGTGAGCCCTTAGCAGCACCCAGCTGAACACCAGTGACCCGAGAAGGAAGAGGAGAGGAGGAGGAGGTGGCTGATACAGTGGGCTTTTTCATGTGATGAACATACAGTATAGCAGATGGTTATGTAGAGATGTTGTGTTGTAATGTTTTGCATCTCTACCTCTGCTAAGCTTTGACTTGCAAAGCTTGCAAATGGCTTTGGAGGGATCATTTTCAGAAACAGTGAAAGAGTTCCATACTGCAGAATTCCTCTTGGTCTTTGGTGGAGGAGGACCTCCATCCCCAGATGCAATATTGGTCTCAGTGGGGGAAAGGTGGGTGCTACTGCCACTGTTTTCATTGTCACTGATTTGACCCTCACTGTCCTGCAAGGTTAAGCAAACTCTGACTGGTGGTGCAGTGTCAGCCGAAGTACTCTCTGTATCACTCATTATTCTGTATCACTGATCACTGTGTGTGTGTGTGTGTGTGTGTAGCTTAATTTGTAATATTATTTATACCACAACCACCTTTATTTTTTTTAATAAAACACAGGAAGAAAGTGTCAGACACTCAGTGCCTGAAGTAAAAAAAACTGGTTAGAGCCAGCAGACGTTAAAAAAAAAATTAGATGACCAGCGGAGGGAGGGAGAGAGAGAGAGAGAGTGTGTAGCTAATTCATTTGAAATATTATAGTTTTATACGTGAAGTCAAAAAACTGGTTACAGCCAGCAGACGGTAAAAAAAAAAAAAAAACTTAGATGACCAGCGGAGAGAGAGAGTGTGTAGCGAATTAATTTGTAATATTATAGTTTTATACCACTAATTCCTTAATTTTTTTATGAAATACAGCAAGAAAGTGTCAGACACTCAGTGCGTGAAGTCAAAAAACTGGTTAGAGCCAGCAGACGGTTAAAAAAAAAAAAAAAACTCTGTTGACCGGCAGAGAGAGTGTGTGTGTGTGTGTGTGTGTGTGTGTGTGTGTGTAGCTAATTAATTTGTAATAGCCTATAGTTTTTATACCACTAACTTACTTACTTTATTTTTTTGCGTGAAGTCAAAAAACTGGTTAGAGTCAGCAGACGGTTAAAAAAAGAAAAAAAAATCTCCGACAGGCAGAGACGCAATGCTAGTCGCGTTCTACCAAGCACCACGTCTGAACAAACCCCACGTTTACCAGAACTCTACTGGTTAATAAGTACTGCAAAAAAAAACGAAATAAAAAACAAACCTGAAGCTGAAGAAACCCTAAACGTTAACGGAAAAGACCCGCGAACCTGAGTGACTGAGGGAGAGACAGAGAGAGAAAGAGAGCTGTTCTCTTCTCAGCGTTCTGTGTGTGAGTGAGTGAGCAGAGCGGGACACAGCAAATCTGTATGTGTAAGGGAGGGGCGGTGTGACTAGCCTATCACAGAACGCAGACACAGTCAGCTACCCAATGAGGATTTTTATTCCATCCGAGCACAGATATTGACTCGTATTACTCGTATAATACTTGTACTCTGCAAATATGCTTTATCCGTACCGGATACTCGTTTCAGCCGAGTATCCGGCTCAACTCTAGTTATTTGTAACAATCCCATTGGGAAAAAAAGAAGAAAAAAGTGGTTTCAATGCTTGCTACTTTTTGATAGTAACTTGTAGTGTAGCTACTTTTTCAAAAGAGTAGCTTGAATGTAACTTAACTACTTAAAGTAGTTTTGGCCCCACTTTATATTAGGTGGCCTTAAGTACTATGTACTTACATCAAAAAATAAGTACAATGTACTTACTGTGTTCAAATTGTATTGTAAAACACCTTTGCTGATATTGAGGTGGGATACGGGTAAAGTTAGGGACAGGTGTGGTGGTAAGGGTAAGTTTAAGGGTAGGGTTAGGTGTAAGGGAAGTGTCAACTGTGTAATTACAAATGTAACTACAGAAATTAATTACAGATGTAATTACATGCAGGTATTTTTTTAAATGTAAGTACAATGTAAAAACATGCATGTACACAATAAGTGTATTGTATCAAATGTTTAATTAAAATGTTAGTACATAGTAGTTAAGGCAACCTAATATAAAGTGGGTCCGTAGTTTTTACTACAACACTTGTAGTGTTTTTTTCGATCAGCCACAGCAAAAAAAGAGCCGCACAACAGACAGAAGAGCAACAGACAGGACATACAGTTTTTTTTCCCTTTTTCTTCCCTGTAAAAGTATGCTGTAGGTTCATGTATAATCAATTTGTTCTATTGAGACAAAATCATGCCTCTACAAAGTGCATTAAAATGGTATGTGCGTGTGTGTGTGTCTATAGGATAAACTGTATACAAAGCGTCATATAGATGCATTTTGTCTTAATAGACAGAATTAATTATCAACCTTATCTATCAAAGGCAAAAAAGAAATCAACAACAAAAAAAACAATACTACCCCATTCAAATGTGGATGCAGAGAGAGTGTTTTCTGTGATGTGTGTGTGTGTGTGTATATATATATATATATATATATATATATATATATATATATATATATATATATATATATATATATATATATGCTGTAGCTATTATTGTAATATTATTATAATTTATTTAATTTTTTTTGTTGTTGGAATTTTTGCTTTGTACGCGGCAAAATTTTGGTTGGCCCCACCAAATCTCACTCTAAGTTTTTTTGAAAAGTTGGCAGCTCTGTCTATATGGTTATATGCTATAATTTATCTCAAACAGTTATCCATGCTTTTGTTACGTCTCGTTCGGATTACTGTAACTCATTTTCCATTGGTGCCACTCATTCATCTATCTCACGCCTTCAGCTAGTTCAAAATACTGCAGTCAGGGTTCTTCAGGGGAAATGTGAGCATTTCATTTCTTAAACCACGAAATGAAAGTGAAACTAATAAAGGAGGAATTGAAATCTCATATGGCTCCCTCTAGTGTTCAGATGATGTTCAGCATCACGGAGAGTGGCTGATCACGTGACTGAGATTCATCACGACTTTCAAACACAGATTCAAACACACTCACAGGCTGTCGTTATCAACATCAACTACACTTCATAGCTGAATAACTGACCTTCAAGAGCTGCGTATGACAATCAAACACCAGTGACGGCGCTAGCCCCCTCAAGCAGTTGAGAATCAGATGGACCGTTTTTTGATAAAGAATACAGAGTGCAGGTAGGAAACCCTGTCTCTGATGGGGTCCAAAAGGAGAAAAGAAAGAGGAGTCAGAGAGAGAAATGCCCTTATCGAAGGCCATTAGGCTACAGACATGTAGCTACACACAGTGCTGCCGCTCCCACCATGTATATCACATGCTGCGCGTAGGGCACCACAAGAAAATGCTCTCTCTACCTAAGTGACTCTAAGTGATCTACTCTAAGTGATCGCGCTTAGGGCATCAAAACGGCCAGCGGCGGGACTGTGTACACACCTTAATCTAACTAAATCTAATCTAATCCGTTAATGCGACAACGAAGTGACTCCGCAGGACTTGTGACGCACAATGCGCATTAATGGCGCACTTACTGACAACCATTGTCGTTATTGTGAGTGTGTACACAAATAAAAGTAGACAATCTATCATTTATAATTATGTCTCACAAGCACATTTATCTGTATGGCCAAAAATGCCGGAGTATTGTGAGTTATTCCCGCTGTCTGAGGAAAAAAATCCATCAGAACGTGCCGCTGCCTTCGTCGACCAGAGGGTTAAAGAAAACTTATAGCCTATTTTGTTTCATATTTATGTTTAAATAGTAGCCTATTTTAGTATATTATATATATTTTTTATTATTTAATCTATGTTAAAAAGTGAACAGCTTGAGCAAGATCACTGCATCATAAGACATATCATAAGATGCCAATATGTCGGGGGACATGGATCAGACATGATCAGACATGATTTTGACTTCATTACGTTTTGTTTTGCAGAAAACCTTTCTTTAAAGTGAATTTCGTTTAGTTTAAATTGTATCTTTACTTTAATCAATAAAGAAGCAATAAAGTTTCTGCAGCCTTTAAGACTGAAACAATAGGCTACGTCTTTCTGTTTTCAATAGCCTACATTTCTTATAGATCATATTTGTTGTGTGTTTTTTTTTAATAAGTGCGGAGCACATATTCACATAGGCTATTCATTTAAACGCAATCGCACTGCAAAAAAATGTTCTTACTTAGTATTTTTGTCTTGTTTCTAGTCTAAATATCTAAACATTCTTAAATCAAGATGCATTTACTAGATAAGGAAAATGACCAAATATATTTTTTATTGTTTTCAAATTTGTGTTTGTGCTTAAAACAAGCTAAATTATCTGCCAATGGTATTTCACCTTTGCATGTAAAAGGTTTTTGTCGTTGTCTTGTGGTCACCTAAATAATAAATCTATTTTGTTGAATATGCCTATTCTTTGACCATATATAATTTTAAACTACACTTCTGATGAATGTGGTGTGTACCATAGCTGCTTTTATTAAAAAAAGAAAAAGAAAACGACAATTTCTTTATGAAGTAACTCTGACATCATGAATACTAATTATTTTCTTAGCACCTCCACATATTGGTCTAGACCCCCTGCACCGGTAGAGGAAAATTTTTGGCGCTGTGCATGTCAAACACATTACAGAAATCAACAGATCATACAGCTTTATCTGGACAGGCTTGAGATGCTGTGGTTGTAAGAACAAGAACATTAGTTGTTAAGAGGTTTTGATGTTAAAAGCAACACTTTATTGTCATAAAGATAATTTTTTATTACTCAAATATATACATTTTCACCATTTTGAGTAAATAACAGTTTGAAAACGGACAATCAATCACCAACATGTTTTTGCTGTAATCATTGACTCTATTGCATATCTACTGCATATTCTATTATAAAGAGTTCCCGCAGGTGCTTGAGTCAATTTTAAAGAACCCTTTATGCCAAAGATGTTCAAATAAGGAGAGATATCATAGATTATTGCATAACACTTTCATGTGTAATATGTTATTTATATGTTTTCTAGTGATAAAATATGTTTACAAGCTACTTAATTCATAAAATGTAATATATAAAATGATGATTTCCTCATGATGGAAACCCATAAAAGGTCCCAAATATGGTAGTCTGACGTCGTCATACTCAATTCTAGTCAGAATATGAATCTGATACTGCTCCGTTGGGCTGTGATTATGGGGCGTGTTTCAACCGAACCAGGAAAGACCTCAATTGGATAGACCTACAACCAATCAGAGCAACGGAGCGACGCATAACATCAGTTGTCAAATGTCAACAGAACTCAACTGCACTGTGTTGCCAAGTCCGCGGGTTGAAGCGACCGCAATTATGTGATATACAGACCCAGGAATGTGAATTTTAGCATGCAGCCCTGCCAAAATAACACATATTTTATCCCCCAAATGCCTTTTTTCCCCGGAGAACCCTCCCGGAAAGCTATTGGGCTTGTTTTTGGCTAGTTTTGAGTAACGTTAGCAATTGGGCGGGTTTTGTTGTAAAAACTTGGCTACCCTGTCTGCACGCGCGCTGGAATAAGTGGCCAAAAAAGATGAGTGTAAACGATCTTTGCCGGTGTTGTAAAACAAGAATTTAAGGATACACAGAGTACTTACCAACACGATCATCATTTCTGAGAGAAATAGTAAAGGTGAATGCATATACGAACAAGTTCTCCGTTTAGGATTAGAACAAATTCAACCCAAGCGCCTTTGGTGACGTGGATGATTATGCTACTGTTTATCATCTGTCCATCATCGTCTAAAGGGTAACACTTTACAATAACAGTACATGAATAATCATGTATTAATACATGAATTAATAGTTTATTAAACGTGAACTCATGATTAGTGAAGACATGAACTTATCATGAACAAATGAGGAGCTATCATGAACTAAGACAGGAGTCATAAGGATTCATGCATGAATAACAGCAGCATTAATACATGTTAGTACATGTTTGATAATTAATGCATTAATTAACATGTATGGTTAAACTAAATCAAACAGGCTCCTTAAGAATAAATAAGAAGTACTCTGACTTTGAATTAAACATGTGATTTAATACTGTCATAATTTAAACTGTAATAGCCTATTGTAATCTGCCATCTGCAGCTTTGTGATTTTTAGCCATTTTTTGTGAGCCATTAATTACACACATTTGTCTAATCAAACGTGGAAAATAGACTAATAACTATCACTAATCATTTTAATTTGATATAAACCGTTTTCAGATTTTTATAGTTCAATTAGGCTACGTTTAGTCACAGCTAGTTTTCTTCCCGGAACTACAGTAGTGGGTTTGTTTCTGGTGGGACACTCATTAGTGGCGCTCTCGGTGCTCCTAGCGCGTTAGTTGTGTTCCTTCGGTAATGCTGACATTTTCATCAAATAATATATGTCGACTGCTTTGGTTAACCGAAATAATAATTTAAGACATGTTTGTATGATTGTTGTATTGGGATATTTCTGGAGGTGTGTACTTTAATTAACTGTATTTTTTAATTGTTTAAATGTAACTTATATGCTTTGATTAGCATTAGCCGGTGGATGCGCCCTGTTTTACATGTAGACATGCCTTATGTGGGTCTTTACAGGTATGTTTGGGCTTTCTTATAAGTCCAAATATGTTTAATTATATAAATATAAATAAAAGAACTAGCCTACAAATACTTTTTATCTTTGTTTTTTTTTGTACCAAGGGTGTAAAGGAATAAGGATTCTTAGTGTATATGTTTATTCATTTTGTAATGAATGAATTGTTAGTGCATCATTGTGTCATGACTTTACTTCAGGGGCACGGCATTACTAACTCATGGTTAACTAACCATACACTAACATCAACTAATGGCTTGTTAATGCATCATTGTGTCATGACTTTACTTGAGGGGGCACATCATGATTAATTCACTGTTAACTAACCATACACTAACATCAACTAATGGCTTGTTACTGTATGACTATGTCATGACTTTACTTGAGGGGGCACATCATGATTAATTCATTATTAACTAACCATACACTAACATCAACTCATGGCTTGTTAATGCATCATTGTGTCATGACTTTACTTGAGGGGGCACATCATGATTAATTCACTGTTAACTACTTACCAAATTCAGCTCATGATTTATCATAAACTTACTATCAAATACTTATGTAACTAGTATAACTAGTATTCAGCCCAGTTAAGAGAATGGAGGTAGAGTATCATCACGGCCTGTGTCTGGGTGGAGAGAGAACTGTACGGATCTCAGCAGACGATCCCTCACTTCCTGACTTTACTGCATGTTTCCTGTTTGGTTATTTTTTGGGAACTGATTTCTCAGGAACTGTTATAAGTCACAGTAGGTTTAGTTTGATGGGAAAGAGAATATCACAAAACAGACTGAGACCTTTTGAGATAAAATATAGCAGATTTAGTATTTTCTATGTTTGATAAGGGTGATCAGTGAAAGTAATGAAAAACTATTCCTGTGGCTTTCAGTAATATTTA
The DNA here is from genome assembly GCA_033150135.1 of Gobio occitaniae. NCBI lineage: Eukaryota > Metazoa > Chordata > Actinopteri > Cypriniformes > Gobionidae > Gobio > Gobio occitaniae. Next base: position 5,358 of record JARQWZ010004455.1, on the reverse strand, counting down.
TGATGAAGCTTCTGATAAAAAATGGTTTAAATTATTACAATAATTCATTTTAAAATGTATTTCAAAGTCAAAATATTTGTTATTCATTCTTAGAAAGCCTGTTTGATTTAGTTTACTCATACATGTTAATTAATGCATTAATTATCAAACATGTACTAACATGTATTAATGCTGCTGTTATTCATGCATGAATCCTTATGACTCCTGTCTTAGTTCATGATAGCTCCTCATCTGTTCATGATTAGTTCATATCTTCACTAATCATGAGTTCATGTTGAATTAACTATTAATTCATGTATTAATACATGATTATTCATGTACTGTTATTGTAAAGTGTTACCGTCTAAAGCCCGCACTGACAATTTCATTGGTGCGAACAGTTTCTGTTCGGGCATAATTACTTCTCTACGGAGAAAGTCCAGACCGAACTGCCCGAGTTAAAATGTTGTGGGCGGGGCCAAGTTCGGCTGGCATCCAGGCTACAAATGGATTACCTGACAAAAACCTTAAAGGTTCTGTAAGAGCCACTTAAGGACTAGTTCATCTGAAATAATAATTTAGTTTAAAAACAGTACAAAAATAAATATATTTCATGAAAATTCATAAGAAATGTATTGGTTTAAAATGCATAATTTAGTAATGTTTAGATCTGATAACATTTCAGTATTTTGAGCTTCCAGTCAGATAGCACTACGTCATAGCATTGGATGTATAGTTCGTTTTTAGTTTGAAGTTAGAGACGTTGGAAGCAACACAGTTTTTTGACCGTGCGTACCATGTCTATGTACAATTTAATTTTTTGGAAGTAAACATTTAAAAAGAAGACTGTTTGTTTTGCTCGTGTTTCAAATACTGGTTGCAGTTAGACTGACTTCAAAATGTGGTACAGAAGAATCAAAAGCAACTATGTGCCACAACAGGTTCTATTAAAAACAGTTAAACTGTAGCGTAAACCATTTTAAAAGAATCAGAGGGGTTTGTGGGTAACTGGGCAGTAGCATAAACACTAGGCTTGTTTGAGATGCGCCTCACCTGAAATTCAGCCGATTCTAGGCGGCTGCAGTGAGGGAAGGAGTGAAAAAAGTGCAGGCAAGACGGACAGTTCTCTCTTCTCGTAGTGGATCAGACAACTGCGAGATCAAAGATGGATATCGCGGGATTCACACTCGTGCGCTTTGTTGCTGATAAACTGGATGTAATTTAAGTTATTTTAGATTTTATATGAAAATAAATATTATGAACAAGACACCCAAAGTTTTGTTATTTATTTCCATTCGAAAGACGTGTTTATCAATAATTTTTACTTTAATTACATACTAGTTTTTATATATTTTTTTAAAATATGACAACAATCACATAACCCACAGAGAGATCGCCTTTGTTAGAGAGTTTGGGAATATTCAAACATAAAAACATGATATCAGAGTTTTAAGATCAGACATTTTAAAAAAGAACCATATATCACGGTTGTTTAAACCAATAAGCATTGAGCTGTGTTGTCAGCAAGTCGTTTCCCATAATGCATTTGCTCAGCGCAGTCGGTGGAGAGCAACTGCGCTCGACTGCAGAATCCGACATATCCGCCTTTCACTCGCGAGAGTTTTTTGACATACGTCGGCATGACATCAGAGCAAGGCGGACAACCCTCGGACACTTTTCTAACCGGCATGCATCTCGCGCTGATCACCGGTGATCGGTTCTGCGCAGATTTTGCTCATCTCAAACGAGCCTAGTTTTAGAAGAATCAGAGGGGTTTTTGTGGGTAATTGAGCAGTGGAATAAACAGTGTTAGAAGAATCAGAGGGGTTTGTGGGTAATTGTGGAGTAGCATACACCGTTTTAGAAGAATCAGAGGGGTTTGTGGGTAATTGTGGAGTAGCATACACCGTTTTAGAAGAATCAGAGGGGTTTGTGGGTAATTGTGGAGTAGCATAAACAGTTTTAGAAGAATCAGAGGGTTTTGTGGGTAATTGTGGAGTAGCATAAACAGTTTTAGAAGAATCAGAGGGGTTTGTGGGTAACTGGGCACTTTTGCAGTCATTATGAAGTCTGGTGTCTTTAATCTCCTCGTACAGCGGTTGAGGAACCTGGGAATAGAAAGAGAAATGATTTACAGCTTTTGATGAAGGCCATCAAACACATTCTCATCAAACAATTTGACTGTACAAACCGCTTCACTGTTTTCTGTTCCAGGATCAGATATTTTAGAGGCTGAATCTGGATCTGTTAAACAAATACACTGCATTAAATATAGTAATAAATAATGACAATAATAATAATTCACATTGATGCTCAATATATCAGACTTGCATTGACTAGTTGTGACCAGCAGAGGGAAGCAACATCTTTCTATCCACTCGTTCCACAGACATTAATAATTCACTCTCAAACGACTGCAAACATTATTCTGATACATAAATGACTATGACAAACTTATAAATGCATAACAAATAAAACGCAACGTTATCAGAGAGTTAGGTAAAGTTCTGAGAACATTGTTAGCTGGTTTACCTCGAGTCTGATGCTTCTTATAGAGAATCACTATGAATGACATGAATCCAACGATGAGCAGAAGCAGAATCACAGTCACACAGATGATCAGAGACGAGGATGATGATGGTGATGATGATGGTGATGATGATGATGATGATGACGATGGTGATGATGATGGTGATGATGATGATGGTAATGATGATGATGGTAATGATGATGATGGTAATGATGATGATGGTGATGATGATGATGATGATGATGATGGTGATGATGATGATGGTGATGATGATGATGGTAATGATGATGATGATAATGGTGATGATGATGATGATGATGATGATGATGATGATGATGATGATGATGATTATGATGATGATGATGATGATGATGATGATGAAAATGGTGATGATGATGATGGTGGTGATGATGATGATGATGATGATGATGATGATGATAATGGTGATGATGATGATGATGATGATGATGGTGATGATGATGGTGGTTTAGTGTTTTGCTCTAAAAATAGAGAAAAACATTTGCTGTGACAGGTGCACATTTTCAAGCTTTGAAAACTAGAAACCCTCATAAATGTTCCTTTCTGTAAATGTAAAATCTTGATAAACTTAGATTTGTATAAACCTTGAGTTTATTGAGAAGTGCATGAGGCAAACATCCTGCCTCTCATTGTGATGATACTACGCCTTCAACTATAAATATCATACAATACAACCTGGGATTATATAAATACACACAGTATGTCTCTAGTAGAACAGACTCTCCAAACACACTTTTCCATTTCTTTAAGACACGTTAGTTCATTGTTGTCTTGTTCAGTCAATGTTTAGCCATACATGCATACTTTTATATCCTTAACTTCAGCAAATGAATTAAACTAATGGCTCGTTTCCACCAAGTACAGTTCAGTACGATTCGGGACCACAAACTCTGATCCGGCTTGTGTTTCCACTGCCAACACCGCTTTATTTGTTTACCGTGTCGCTTTCTTCTTCGCTCGAGAATGGCGTCGATCGCTGCACCACGCCTATCACATCATTTGCGGGTGTAAAAGTGATGTTGATTCAATATGTTTAACGTTAATTTAACATTGTTTCAATGGTTGCTTGCTATCTGGGAAATGACAAAATGTTTAGCAAATTTTATTCTATAATAGTCAGAAAAATACATTTATTTTAAGAGAAAATCTTGATATACTAGTGCATTAAATTGACAAAACAACAGCATTTGTGATGGTCGAGTTCAAAATGCACCTGCGTTACTCACCTGTTATAACCTTCAGATTCACTTCACTGGAGAAATCTATTCCTGATTTATCAACCGCACAGTAGTATGTCCCAGAATCCCGTTCACTCAGATCTCTGATGGTCACAGTGAAGACTGCTGAACTTCTGTTGTCATACAGAGAGAATCTTCCAGAATTAAACGATTTATCTTTCTGATTAGTCTTGATTCGGTCTGTGCACTCTGACGACTGACCTTTACAAAAATTATTTTCATTCTCTGTATATCCTTCATCATATTTGCATGTGATCGTGACTCCGCCTCCTGAATATCCTGTCACGCTCATGGTGCTCACGACACCTACAACAAACCAGCATTAAAACACATCAATATACACAGAAATATTTCAACAGTCAGTAGAACAACATGAACTGAAGTTATAGACTCTCCTCATCAAGTCTGTTCTGTTGTTAGTGATTTACTCTGAGTTCAGATTCTTACCAGGAATCATCAGCAGAGTGAAAGTCCAGATGATCTTCATTCTTCTCTCTTATTAAATGATCTTCTCTGTTGTCAGTAGATTCAGTTCTTCTGAAGCTCTCGATGTGTGTTTCAGTGTTTCCTGCTAGTGCTTTTGTCATGAATGTGATGAGATGCTGACTTCCTCTTCCTTTGTCTTCTGCTGCTGTATGTGTCACAGGTACAACTGAATCAAAGAGAGAGAACGAGAGCGAGAGCAAGAGAGAGAGAGAGAGAGAGAGAGAGAGAGAGAGAGAGAGAGAGAGAGAGAGAGAGAGAGAGAGAGAGAGAGAGAGAGAGAGAGATCAACAAAATAAAAACAATCTAAATGGCACAACACAGAACTGCTGACATATTTGGTTTGGTTGAGCATGTTTTTCCCACTGTAAGATCAATTGTCACGAGTTCCTCTTTATTACGCTCCTGGCTTTAAATTGAAAACAACTATTATAATAACATGAAGTAGTAAGTGAACACACTTCTCACAAATTCATTTTACTTCCTGTCTCGATTTCCCCCAAATTCCACATTCTTGTTCTCTACTTGGGCTTAATACATGGCTGCAAAAAACCTGCAACATGAAGGGAGTGAACTTTATTGACAATTTTAATCTCTTCTGGAGTCAGAGACAACTGTTTACATCAAATGGCCTCCACCCAAACAAACTCGGTCCAAGAGTGCTAAAGGACAATATTTATTTTTCCCTTCATCATCCTCCAGCTGTGTGTGCTAACCCACTCAACCTGGATGGCACACACAAACCAGTACAGAGTATGGACGATCACAGGACTTCATTTCAGCATCTGAATGGACATGCGGTTGACACACCCCACAAGGACAATGATAACACCACGCAGCCACAACAACCACTTCTCATGGACACACTCCCAGCAGAGCCCCGCCCTCAGAGCTCACCACAGATAGACTGTGACGAATTAGAACTGCTCCAAATGACACAGATCGAGGCACTAAACAGTAACATCTCAGCCCATACTGTGGAGTCTGTGGAGGCACTGGTAAAAATGGGGACCATCAGGGGTGAGATTGGTGAACTTTTACAACTTATATGTGGTATAAGCAATAGGCTGGAAGAAATGTCTATATCAC